>NW_010729215.1:282609-296385 GCF_000365185.1 Nelumbo nucifera | reverse complement strand
ATACCAAACAACATGAATCAAACATGCACTTTATTTATTTACACTAAATGTCAAAAGTACATCAAATCGGATTGAAGCTAAGGGCATACAAAACTGTCTAACACCTCGTCCAGGGCCGACCTGCAGCACCTCGTCACTAGCCGAAGTGACCTCGATGCAAGGAGCGACCTCCCTCGAGGGTGTGCTAGCCTGACTGAGGTCCAGGTGGTGACCTGCGAGACGTGCTCGCCGAAAAATTTGGCATGCATATCCCGACACTCCCACGATTCTTGAAAGTTGGCCCACGTACCGAATGTTCCGGAGGGTGGTCAACGTGCATGATGTTTACCTCCAAGGATTTCGGACCAGTTAGGCACAATCTCCCGGAAATCTCAGATGCGGTGCGTGAGGCCCATTTTGAACAATGCCTATATAAAGGCACTAACCCCAAAGACCTAGAGAGGAGAAAAAAGAAAAGTATGTGTGATTATTCTACTCACTAGCACTTAAGCTCTCAAGCATTCAGCTCGCATTCACAGCATAAGTGCTGATTTAAGCATCGGAACGACCTTGCCGAGTTAGCTACCCCGGGTTCTCTGATTCACTGTTTTGCAGACCGGTCCAGCTCACCGCCCAGTTGGAGTTCAAATCACCTTCCAGTTAGGAGTAACCAAATCACGCACCATCACTATCCATGTTTAAATGATATGTTATAACATTCTTTTTTTCCTTTCACAAACAATAAATACAAAATGCAAACTATATTGTAGAAGTAGAATTAGAAAATGAGAAACTCACAAGGCCTAGAGCCCCTAATCAGAAATAGAAATAGTTGAAACCCTTTGGATTTTGCAACATTCAAGGCGGAACCGTGACCTTACAAACCCAAGCAACAATTAAATATAAAAGAGGAAACTAACAATATACAAATGGGATCTCCATTCTCCAACATAAACATAAAGGACGTAAACTTCATCAAGAGGAGATCTTGGCAAGGCAGCCAACATGAATCTATGTATATTCATTGAAGGTGGAGGTTCCAACAATGACGTGGAATATAGGCTTCTCCTTGATAGGGAAGCTTGAAATTCCATCATTGGTAGATAGGTCACATGTGTTTCATACTTGCAATGGACAACTCTTTGCACTCCCTTGTGGAGGACATAGACTCCTCGGTTGAGATCGATCACCCCTTTGCCTACGATCTCCATGATTCCTCCTACCTCACGCCTAAATATAGGAATCTGTCCCTTGGCCTCTCAAAAGAAGAGGATCTTCACTTGGATCTCCATTGATTGTGGAGGGAGTTCACATCTGTGCCCCACAACGTCCCACAGAACATCCCCATAGTGTATCGGGAACATCTACTGATGATGACATCATTGGTTCTGGTACAATCATAGGGAGATGTTTCCAATACACGGTGAGGATGTGCTGCAAGACATTGTGGGGCACCCCCTTGTGGGGTACAGATCTGAACTCCTGTGGAGGAGCCACCTCCGATTCTTTGATCACCAATGCTTCCCATTTCCAAAACCACAGCTTTGCATCGTATGACCCTGACCAGGCGTGCTTGACATCTCCAACTTTCTTCCTCTAAAATCCTTCCTATGGTTTAAGTTTCGCTCCAAAATGACTGCTGAGCTCCATAATCCTATATTTTGAGGATTCTTTAATGCAATTCATCTTTTTGTTTCCAAAACATCTTCATTGTGGTGGTATTTTGAAAGGTGATTCGTTTCTCGCCACTTATTGGTGCTTTAATGAGGCAGACATAAACACAAGATAATTGTATGAAGAGGGTGTTCACATCCCTCACTTGTGATTCACTACTACTGCATATAACGTGGAACTATGTAGAATTAAAAAGACCAAAAATTGAAAAAAAAAAATTGGAGAAAAAAGCTAGATGCCAGCGTTAGACCATTTGGTTTTAATTATATATATAAAATCGCAAATCTATGAAAAATCTCTTATTCTCCAAAGCTAATTCTATACTGTATAAAGAAGCTTTCAAGGCACAACAAGTACATATATGATAAATGGATAATAAGTGCTTATCCCTGTTTGGCAAAAAAATCCTAGAATAAGTACTTGTTTTGAAAATAACCAAAGAATGGTTGTCTTCTTTTAAGTGCCTATTGAATAAGCCAGCACTTTATTTTTTTTTTTTTTTTGAAAATGCCTTTCAACCAACGATATTTTGACTTGAACTATTCCTGGAGATGGGAATTGAGGTGACAAATCAACACGAGCCCTTCAATCAGAGAACCACTCTTTTCTTGGAGCAAATTTCAGTACAGTGACAACGATAAGATAAAGCCTGCTTGAAATTTTCATCAAATTTCAAGGGATATGAATATTCCTAGATGAGAAATACATGACGTAATGGACATTTGAGAATGATGTGGACAGAGAAAGAAGCCCTAATTTCTGTGCGGGCATTAAAGCCCACAGAGACGATCCTCACTCTTAACCACAAGAATATGAATTACATGTTTGTGGATATTTTATATGTTCGACAATAGCCCTCAGGCTCGTTCCATTCCACTACGGGGTAAATAAGGAAGCGTCAAACAATGAGGAAGAGGTTATTACAAAGAGAAACTCTCAACAATACAATAATGATACATTGAGGTTAACAAACCAGCTCTCAGAGAGAAACTTGGCGAACTTGTGACCTGCGCTATTGGTTTATTTGTGGACATTTTATTTAGGGTTAATTACAAAGACTTGCCCTGTATTATGGGGTCTGTGACAAAGACCCCCAATACTTTGTTTTGTGATAAAGATCCCTCCCCCCGTAGTATGACCGTGAGACAAAAACTCCCCTTTAATATGTTATTTGCCGAAAATACGCTCTACAAGTCGAATTAACATTTTTCGAATTAACATTTTCAAATTGGCGAAAATAGACATCCACCGAAAACCAGCATGTAAAATACTGCCTCCGAAACCCCTCGTGTAATCCATCCCAGTGTCGGTTCTCTATTGGAGATCGCACCAATGCCACACCGAATGTAGACGCCGAAGAAGAAAATCTATTTTCGTCGTTGTGGAAGAAGAAGATCAATTTGCCGGAGAAGGCTCTTTTCACTGTCGCAGGGGAGCAATCAATACGGTCACTGTCATCACTCACCGTAGCCCGTAGACGAAGCAACACTATGTGGGGCCCAACCCATAGCCAAAGCACTATCATCACCGTAGGTCCGTGTGGGTAGCACTATGCTAATCTGCCTCCATCTTCTATCAGCAGCCTGCAATCTGCGTCCGCCTCTCCCAGACCAGAAGTCAAGTCAGAGAGAGGATTCCTTTTCACCCAATAACTAACCGTTAGAGATGAGTACGTGTCACTCAGCTACGATACGATGCCCATCCCCATCTAGTCGAATTCCTTCGGATCCTCGCCTTTTGAACAATCCGAAGCTTCTCGGAGATGCTCATTTGAGTAATGGTAGCTTGCGTCTCACTCGTGATTTGTCCGTCCCTAATTCCGGCACTGGGAGGATCTTTTATAGTAAGCCCATCAGGTTCCGCTAGCCGGGGACTCCTCCGGCTTCTTTCTCGACTTTTCTCTCCTTCTCGATCACTAATCTCAACCCATCTTCCATCGGTGGAGGACTCGCTTTTCTAAACTCGTCAGATGACGAGACGATGGGCAACAATGGTGGGTTCCTTGGCCTGGTTGGAAGAAATGCGATGTCTGGATTCATTGTGGTTGAACTCGACACATTAATGGACGTAGAATTCAGGGACATTAATGGGAACCATGTGGATTTGGATTTGAACGGCTTGCTTTCTACTCAAGTGGGTGATCTGGGTGCAGTTAATGTGGAGCTAAAAAGCGGGGATCTCGTGAATGCTTGGATCGATTATGATGGCCCGACTCGATCGTTTAATATCTCTGTTTCTCCGGCCAACCGATCCGCTTCTGTCATTCAATCTCGACCTGGAACGGTTCGTCAACGATTTCATGTACGTGGGTTTCTCTGGTTCGACTCAAGGGAGTACAGAGATTCACAGCATTGAACAGTGGAGTTTTAGTTCTTCATTTGGCTGAGCTTCATCTTCTGTCTCCTCGTTCCCATCCTCTGTAACGGCTAACGCATCAAATTCGGCAACTCCTTCCTCAACAAGTCATCCTGCCATAACCAGCTCTGTAAGCAAAGACCCGGCGCGGTGGCGGGGGTTATAACAGCTGGAGTTTTTTTTCTGGCCATTTTTGCCAGTATTCTCATTTAACTCAAACGAGGTTAAAATTGTCCGAAAATAAATTGTAACAGCGGATTTTGGACGGAAGGCGAAGGGGGTCTTTGTCTCATGGTCATATATCATATAAGGAGTCTTTATCGCAAAAGTATAGGGGGTTTTTGTCACAGACCGCATAGTACAGGTGAGTATTTATAATTTATTTATTGAAAACCAAGCCCGATGTATTGAGACAAAAAAAAAAAACACATGCTTATGAGTGGCATTCATTTCCAATTGCCTAATTTGATCATTTGGGAGAATGAAATTTGCACCCCTCCCCCATTACAAAAAAATAAATTAAGACTAAAAAAAGTACTTTCTTGCTATTTCAATTTGATCATGGCCCATCATAAAACCTTATCCCACCTATATAGGGTTGGCTATCATAAGAATTCGGCAAAAATTTGAGTACCAACTGCTAACCTGACGCAACCCTCCTTTATATCTGGGCTTAGGACTGGCTTCATAATTTTAAAAAACAGACTCGGAAACAGAACTATTTTGGCCACCAGCCAGTTTTCGAGTCAACAATCCGACCATCCGGTTTGAACAAATGGCCCATTATGACAAAAAAATTAAAAATAAAAAATAGTCAAAACCGCTGAACAGGTCAACGGGCCATTGACATTTTCAACAATTTTTTGCCAGAGACCGGGGGTTTAGAGTAAAAAAAACTAGTTGCCTGAAGGATTCCCAGGCCAAACGATCCAACCATCCAGGTCAAAGGCAGTTCAAAAACCATGGCTGGCTTCATCTTAACATGTTACATGTAATTGTATAATTTAAGCACAAAACTTTCCCAGCGGCCTAAGCTAACGCTTTCGTTGCTTCAGAGTTCACCCCAATTACTCGAATTGTTTGTAAAACGACTTAAACATTGCTTTAAGTTTAAGCCTTCAACTTAAATTTTCGTTCCATTTGAAGTTTTGAACGTACCAAGAATTCATGTTGATGCTGGAACATTTCACCTACGTATATAAATTCCGCCCAAAAACAATTTAAAGAATCGTTGAAGGTTGAACTGGTCCCCCCATTCTAAACAAATAACAAAGGGTTGGTATGCTTTTGATGTCAGGTCTACTAGGCGTTGATAACATTTATATTTATAGTTAATTCAGGGTCAAAATTATAAGCAGCATCCGAGGGCCAGCAGACTAAGACCATTTCTTAAAGCAAGCCAGAACCAAAACTAAGACAGACTTCGAAGAAAACGAAAAAAATAAACTCAAAACCTCCCCGGATCCACACGCATAAGAAAAAGTCAAGGCAACCTTTAATGTAACCATATTCAACCCTCTTATTTTGAGAACTCCATCACGTTCCCACGGTCCCACTTGCCTTGAAAGACCATGACCTTCACTCCTTTGCCTTGATGACGCTTTTAATTCCTTTTATATTGCATATAATGATGGAAAACCGACTGGTTTTATAGGCGTTTATGATCAGGTAGAGCTTCCTAAGATCAGTTGCTGTTGGATCTTTCTAATTTAAACTTGAAAAGATAAGAAAAACAAACTACAGTGGAGCTTTCTACAAATTTCCCTACCTTTATTTAAACCAAACACAAAAGGAAATCATACAAGAAGATTGATGTCTTTTGTTTGATTATTGTAAGCCATCACTGTAGACTTTTTAGTAGGAATTGAATATCATGTTCATTTTTTAGGTTAACACAGGGAAGGTGTTCGAGTTTTTGAGTGGCCACTTTGTGAAAAAAAAAAATTCCCAAAAAGGTTAAATCCATATGCAGTCTTACCTACCCCTCCCATTCTCCCAAGACCCCCGATAGCCGAGAACATCATTGGGTAATATAACTCTAACATACATATTTTTCTCATATCGATCTTTTTGGTATTTATATTTTTCTTATATCCCCCCCCCCCTAAAGGCCCTCTCCATAGGTCTTTCCTCAACAAGACATAACCACCAATTATCACGAGTAGCTCCAATCCATCAACCAATACAGTGATCATGCTTTTACAACAGATTTTCCCTCGTCGGCTCACAATTGGTGACTAAAATTATATTTAGGCTGGCATTTGGCATTCCTTATAAGGACTTATCTCCTTTTTTGCTGTTGAAATGCTCCTATGAACACCAAGTTTTTAACTGCACAAATGAGGTCTGTTCATAAGAAGACCCAACCCAACCAAACCGACCAACCCGGACCGACCCAACCCGAGTCGGCCGGGTTTTCTTCAGCACCGGTCAGCTTCGGGTTATAAAAAAATCATAAACCGATGATTCGGTTTGGTTTTGGTTTTCATGTGTGAAAACCGAAACCAACCCGAACCAAACCGACTTAGTAGTTAGTTCCTACTTAGTAGTTACAACTTACTTAATTCCTACTTAACTAAGTTGTCTCTATCCTAGTTACAACCTACTTAACTAAGTTGTCTCTCAAACTCTACTCCCTCCACAACTGGATCCATGGATGGGTCACAAAACATTAAGGAAATGCGGGTTTCCTTATTCATCAAAAAAATGCTGGTTTCCTTTGGGAATGTAGAGACAGAAATGAACACGTGAACAGCAATTAAGTCACCACTAAGTAGAGTCGAAATCGACTCAAACCAATCAGGTCGGTTTTGCTTAACACAGGGTCGGTTTCAGTTTCAATTTCAGGTGACCCGATCAGGTCGGGTCGGTTGAAAAAATATCAGTAAACCGACCCAACCCGACCCGTGAACAGCCTTAGAGGTAAGTACTTAAAATAAGGAATGCCAAATGCAGCCTTAACCAAATAATAGTGAATAAATTCCATGCTACCTAATTTCAATCCATTAAACTGGAGATGGATATGGTTTTGTCATGTACTTTAATTTGCCTATCAGCTCATCATTAGTAACTCCAACATAGTATTGAAAAGATGATTTTCCTTTGACACTTTTCTTCATTTATCTTCAACTTTTTCATGTGTCTAACGTTTGTCCACACTAGACCAAATTATTCAAAAATACTTAATCAGCCACCTTCTCTGCAATATTTTTGAGCCAAAATGATTACATACCTTCCACGGAACCTGTACGCTAAATGGATGGAAAATTATGAACTTCATTTCTCCAGACACTCGTTGCTTTCCATCAGTTGTGTCCTGCAAAAAATGCATAGATCAGTAAGATAACCAGTTTGCAATTTCACTTGATATGTGATTAAATTTTGTGTATCTTATGAATAAGGAATATCTGCTACAAAAAAAAAAAAGAACATCTGCTACAACATTCCAACCGATGCTGTGGGAGAAAAAATCTTGGAATGTTCGCTATTTTATTTTCTTTATTTTCTCTATTTTTTGTTTATTAATTTTTCTCTGGAGAAGCCAAGGAGGGGAAGAATGAGGTTTGCACCATTAAGGTCAGGATGATCACATGATTCCAGGAGTCAGTTCACTTGCAAATAATTGGAACAGTCAAAACAAGTGGCTGATGTCAAATGCAGTTAGATGTTTAATGCTGACTGCTGAGGGGATGGTCCATCAAATTGTTGTCTCAATGATGGAGTGGTAAAAACCAGTGTTTAGAAAACTGGACCGGACCATCTGGTCGAACTGGTTGGACCATGACCCAGGACTCTAGCCAGTTCGGTCACACCCCAATAACCGGACTTGCTCAAGACCCAGTGAAAACTGGCTGACCGGCCAGTTTAACCAGAAAACTGGTGAACCGGTCCCGGTTTCATGAAACTGCCCGGGTCCATACATAAGTGAAATTTTAAAATGTAATTAACAAGACTTGACCCAAGACCTCTTATTTTCACATATTACTTAATTACCACTAATCCACCTCTTATGTTAATAAACGACTCTTCATTGTACATATTTCATTATTATGCACGTATTTTAAAGAAAATGCAAATTAAAAGGCTTGAACCCTAGTCATTAGTTTTAAAAATTAAGAAGCTTATCATTCCATCCACCATATTTAAGTACATTAAAAGTTGTAAAATATATTATATATAGTATTTATATGACCCACAGTACATATAATGCTTATGCCACATCATCACGGTTTGACCTCTGGTTCAACCCCAGTTGAACCTCTGACCCATGAACCTCTCCCTTCTCTGGTTCTATGCCCGGTCTGGTTCTCTGAACATGGTAAAAACAATGCTCCAAATACTATCCAGATTGACCTGTTACACTTATAACTGAGTATCATAAAACTCATTTAAAGGGTAAATGACTAAGAAGTAGTGAACAATGCCTATATATCAAACTATCAATTAAAAACATAAAAATTAAAAATGAATAAAAGTTCTAGAAAATTTTATTAAAAAATAATACATAACAATACACAAGAAAACTAGATAAAAGGTACATTTATTGGTGTTCTTCACATTATCCATTCATGGCCCCTCAACATTCCTGTGCTCAATACAGAATATTATTAAACATGGAAAGCCTTGTTATGTAGATGGTAACAAATTACCACATTGAAGTATGATTGATACCGAGCCCATTGCAAGTAAGTATCATTCCTTTAAATCTAGTAAGATATTCCTGTATTCAAAGGGTAAACAATTCAAATCGTCAGTGACATTGTAATAATGCCATAGCTTAAAGCAACTTAATCTTAATGGGTACCATGTCCTAAAAGGTAACATATATAGATATTTCTAGTAATGATTATAAAATGACAGTGCCAACTGGCTTAGTTACTAGGATTTCTGTCTGGTTATAGCAGAGACTTGGGATCAAATCCCACTGTCACCAGGGTTGGGGGAGGGGGGCTATGGGTAGGGCAACAGGCTACCTGATGTAGGACCAGCTCAGTTCTAATCCTTAGAGAATGTTGAATAGTCTTCTTGATTAGAGATTTAGGGTTGTTGATGGATGTAATGGCTTCTTGAAGGAATAAGAGAGAAAATACCTGGAATCACTCACAGGGTGCCTAGAACCACTCTAGGGCATGGGAATCACTCACCATAGCTAGCATAAGATGAAGAAAACTCAATATACTTCATCACCTTTCTGTAAAACGTCCATACATATTAATAGACTCTAAACTCATAATAATCTTAGGAGTCAAACTGTTAGATTTATAATAATCATAGGAGTCAAACTGTTAGACTCAATAATCCTAGTAGGACTCAAACTAAGTTGTCATATCCTATTTCAATTCAAAGAAGACTCAATAACTCTAATCCTACTTATGCAATGACTCTGAAATTTTAAACATAAACAAACTATCATTGGTGTTCAATTCAGTCCAAATCCCAAGTACCATCACTATGCCATATCAGGACCTGTTGTAAGGCCGCCTTCTTTCTAGAATAACTCTTCATGGGTGCTGATCGATTCCTATCATCTCTCCCTGGCTTGAAAGAACTCGACCCCGGCGAGTTAAAAGCATGGTACCTTTCATAAAGATCTGGGTTGAAACGATGAAAGTTTTAAGCAGTGATCCAAGAACTCTCAGACATAGGCTTGCCTTCCACTTGACAAGGAATTTTTTATACCCTCCTGTAGCAGTAGATAATGATTCCTCATCTAAAACATCCTCTAGAATGTCATTTGGAGCTGCAATAGTTGGCAATTTAGGTATAGCAGTCTTAAAAGAATTCACATGTCCATGGTAAGGAGTTAAGTCCTCAACATTGAAGATAGGACTAATTCCCATGTCATCTGACAACTCTAGAACATAGGCATTAGAACTTATCTTCTTGATGATTTTATAAGGACCGGCACTCTTTGAGTGGAGCTTCTTGTACAAACCTTTAGGAAGACGTTCTGGTCGTATACATACCATAACCATGTCTCCCTCTTGATAATTTGCCAACCGTCGATGAATATCAGCTCTAGCCTTGCATAAATCATTGCTCAATGTAATTTTTCTCTTAACATCATCATGTATTTCTCCTATGTGCCTATCAAATGATTCTGCTTCAGTTCTAGTACGTGTATCTGGTGGTAAGGTAACCAAGTCAATTGGCCGCTTAGGCTGAATACCAGTCACCACTTCAAATGGTCTTCTTCCTATGGATCTATTTACTGAGCTGTTATAAGCAAACTCAGCTATTAAAAGCACTAGATCCCATCTAGAAGTATGATCACCAACTAGACACCGTAAAAGATCTCCCAAGCTTCTATTTACTACCTTCAGTCTGACCATCTATTTAGGGGTGAAACGATGTAGAGAATTTCAGCTGAGTATTAAGTAATTTCCAAAGTGTCTTCCAAAAATAACTCATAAACTTGGTGTCCTGATCTGATATAATAATAAAAGGTACTCCATGAAGTCGAACCACTTATTTGAAAAATATGTGAAGCATCATGTGTTTTGTTGCAAGGTAAGAAATGAGCTATCTTGGAGAAACGATCCACCACAACATATATTGTATCGTGAACCCTAGTAGTCTTTGGGCAACCCAAGGACAATTTCCAGCTTAATGCTTAAGAACAAAGGTGTATTCTTGTAGGAATTAAACCCACTTCCCATGCCTATAGTTTAGTTTCTTTTAGGAATTCAAGTACTTTAAAACTTCATGATCTGAATAGAGCACAAACTCCTTGGATATTAAGTAGTGTCGCCAATGTCATAGAACTTGCACTACTCATATAACTATTTGTCGTAGGTTGAATATTTCTGCTTGGCTTCATTTAGTTTCTCACTTGAAATGCAATGGGATGGCCTTCTTGCATGAGAACCCCTCCAATTCTTACACCGGATGCATCACATGCCACTTCAAAGACTTTAGAAAAGTCTGGAAGTTGTAAAATAGGTGTCTCTGTCATTTTCTTCTTGATAGTCTCAAATGCCTTTCTTGCTGCCTTGGTCCAATTAAAACCTCTTTTCATTGCATATGTAATTGGAGCCATGATAGTGTTGAACCCCTTAATAAATCTTCTATAAAAAGTCGCTAGGCCATGGAAGCTTCTAACCTCTTGAAGATTGGTAGGTAAGGGCCATTCTAAGATAGACTTTACTTTCTCAGGATCAACACTTATGCCATCAACAGAAACAACAAACCCCAAAAATATAACTTTGGGTGACATGAAAGAGCATTTCTTTAAGTTGATGTAGAGTTTCTCTTAGCGTAAAACTCTCATCACTTGACATAGATGATCAATATGCTCTTCTGGACTATGGCTATATATAAGAATATCATCAAAATAAACTAGGAAACATCTTTTGTCTTAGGGCATTGGTTAGTCCAAATGGCATAACTAACCACTTGTATAAGCCATCTTTTGTCTTAAATGTTGTCTTCCACTCATCACCAAGCCTAATCCGTATTTGATGATAGCCACTCCTTAGAATGACCTTAGAAAAAATGGTTGCTCCAGTCCTCAAATCAAGCATGTCACCAAGCCTAGGAATCAGAAACCTATACTTGATAGTAATCTTGTTGATTGCTTTACTATTAATGCACATATGCCAAGAACCATCTTTCTTTGGAGTGAGATGAGTTTGAACAGCACATGGACTAAGGCTTTCTCTAATAAAACCTTTCTTTAGGAGGTCATCAACTTGTCGTTTAAGTTCAGCTTGCTCTATAGGATTCATACGATAAACTGGTAAGTTGGGCAATTGTGACCTTGGCTACAAGTCAATAGCATGTTAAATGTCTCTCATGGGAGGTAACTCATTAGGTAGCTCTTTTGGTATGAAATCTGAAAACTCATCCAACACTTGGACCACTTCTTTAGGCATTTCAATAGGTGGAACAACATCCGGTTGCTTTACCTCCTTGGATATTACAACATATACAACTCATGTCTCCTTCCTTTCTACTTCAAACTCTTTTTTGGAGAGCAAATGCAATGGTTTTTTCTTAGATTCAGCAACAGGCCCTTGGGCTGTAGTCTCCTTTTGAGGTGGCCTGGCATGCCTTTTAATAACTTCCAGTGACATTGGCTTCATGATAACTCGCTTCCCATTAAACAGGAAGTGATAGGTGTTCTCCCTTCCACAATGGAAGATATCCCATCATACAACCAAGTCTTTCCAAGCAACATGTGTGTAACACATTCATAGGAACAATGTCACACCAAATAGAATCAAAATAACTACCATAAGAAATAGTAATAAGGGCTCGTTTAGTTACCAGAATTGTTGCTGTAATGATTCATGGAGAGTGGGAGAGAGAGAGAGAGAGAGAAGAAAAAGAGAGTTACGATTGAGAGGAAAAAGATCCTATTGGCCGCCGCCAGTCTTCTATTTATATTAACTTAATAAAGGAATAGAAATTACAAGTATGCCCCTGGCGGCACACCCTAGAACCAAAAATAATACGAAAAAAAGACAACTAACTGATAGTATCCTAAGAAGTCAGCCTACTAACAGCAGCTATAAAGTAACAATTAAATAAGCCTTACAACACTCCCCCTCAAGTTAGGCTGAATATGTCTATCATGCCCAGCTTGTCACATAACTCATTGTGCCGCAAGCATGGAAGCCCCTTTGTGAGGACATCAGCAAATTGTTCCTTGGAGTTGACATAAGGAATGCAAATTTCCCTTTTTTCCAATTTTTCCCTTATGAAGTGTTTGTCCACCTCAATGTGCTTGGTCCTCTCATGTAGGACAGGGTTGCTGGCGATGTTTATTGCAGCCTTGTTGTCACAGTAAAGGGACATAGGACTATGAACAACAACTCCAAKCTCYCSTAGAAGRTTCTTTARCCAAAGRACTTCAGCCACCCCATGTGCCATAGCTCTATATTCAGCTTCAGCACTTGACCTTGCTACCACACTTTGTTTCTATATTTTCCAAATCACTAGGTTTCCTCCCACAAATGTGCAATACCCACTCATGGACTTTTTGTCATCCACAGCACCTGCCCAATCAGCATCTGTAAAGACTTCCACCTTTAGGTGATTATGTTTACTRAATAGTAKACCTGTTCYRRGATACTTTTTCAAGTATCTAAGAACTCTCTCTTCTACCTCCATGTGTGGTTTCTTAGGAGAGTGCATGAATTGGCTTAGAACCCCAACTGAATAGGCAATGTCTGGATGGGTCATGGACAAAAAAATCAGCTTTCCCACTAACCTTTGGAACTGTTTCACATATTCCAAAGGTTCACCAACATAGTCACCTAACTTGTGGTCCGCATCCATAGAGTACCTGTCAGCCTTGCACCTAATTTGCCTGTATCTTGTAATAGATCAAGGGTGTATTTCCTTTGAGAGATAAAGATACCCTTTTCTTAGCGGGCAACTTCAATCCCAAGGAAATACTTCAGGGGGCCTAGATCTTTCACTTCAAATTTAAATGCAAGGAATTGTTTCAAGTTCTGTATCTCTGAGCTCCAACTTCCTGTAATGATGATATCATCCACATACACTATCAATACAACAACCCGTTTGTTGAACTGCCATGTGAAACTTACTGAACCAGGCTCTGGGAGACTGTTTTAAGCCATAAAGAGACTTTYGCAKCTTGCACACCTTATTTTCACTCCCCTTGGCACAGAATCCAGGGGGTTGAACCATGTATACTTCWTCCTCTAAGTCACCATTCAGAAAAGCATTCTTTATGTCCAGTTGATGCAATTCCCAGTCAAGATTAGCATCTAAGGACAGGAGAACCCTAATTGAGTTCAT
>NW_010729215.1:212983-264459 GCF_000365185.1 Nelumbo nucifera | reverse complement strand
GCTGCCATCAATATTGCTGCTAATCCAGTTCTGCATGATAGGACAAAACACATTGAAGTGGACAAGCATTTTATTAGAGAGAAACTTGAAAGTGGAGAAGTGTGTACACCATATGTCAACTTAGAAGAACAACTTGCAGATATCTTCACCAAAGGTCTCCATCATGTGCAGCACAAAGATTTGTGTGACAAGTTGGGCATGATTGACATCTATGCTCCAACTTGAGGGGGAGTGTTAAAATAATGTTAAAATAATTTAGTTACTGATGTTAGGGCCTATTTGGCTTATTAAAGTGTTTTTTATTTCGTTTTTTTCTTTCTGTTATGTCTGTTATTGTACTCAGGGGCACAAGGGTCTTTTCCCTTGTTATTTCTGCCGCCCTATATATATTAAAATAAAGGTTGGCACCGCCAACACTGTTACATTGCAAAACCCTTCTTTCTTCCCTCCTCTCTTCTCTTCTCTTCTTCTCATCCTCTTATTTCTGGCCGGCCATACTGTCAAGAATATCCAATAGATAATTCACCAAATTTACGCATGTATTCAACTACAGATAGCATACCTTGCTTGAGGTTAGTCAATTCCTCATATAAGTCATCTTGGAAGTCCATTGGGAGGTACAATGTTTCTTCATTTCTGACCATGTAGAAATAGAACCATCACCTCTATTCTCCAATCGTCACTCCATGCTTCTCCACCATACTTCAGCATAACCACCAAGCTTCATACGTGCAAATCTGATCCTCCGATCATCAGTCATGTCATTCCAGTCAAAATATTCCTCTAGTGCAGCCAGCTAATCCGAAAAAGATTGGGGGTCTAAATCTCCATTGGAATCAGAAACATCCACCTTTACCTTCTTGGTTATATCATCTGCAATAACCACCATGTTCAGCTTGTTCCATCATCTCATCAAATAAATTTGTGAGTGATGCTTCTTGATCAATTCCTTGATGGGTATTTCGGGTTCGATTAGCTTGTGCAAGTGGTACCCTTGTGCAGTTTGCAGCTCTTTGTCATCCTCTTAGATTAACAGATCCTTCATCTTCATGGACTGATCCGTTGTTTCGTCCTCCATCCCTTTCATTGATTAGAGGTGCTGCTTGCTAGATTTCTTCTTCTTTATCTTCTTGAAGTTCTTTTACTTGTGCTTCAAGGATTTCAACCCTCTTGTAAAGGGTAGAAATCAATGAATCTCTTTATGTATCAACCAGCCGACCCCTGTACTGCTTGCCACTACGTGTAGCCATTATGATAACAGCTTATAACCTTGGCTCTGATACCAACTGATGTAGGACCAGCTCAGTTCTAATCCTTAGAGAATGTTGAATGATCTTCTTGATCAGAGTTTTATGGTTGTTGATGGCTGTAATGGCATCTTGAAGGAATAAGAGAGAAAATAAGGAGAGAAAGAAGAGAAAAAATGCCTGGAATCACTCACAGGGTGCCTACAATCACACTAGGGCACGGGAATCACTCACCATAACTAGCATAAGATGAAGAAAAATCAATATAAAACGTCCACACATATTTATAGACTCTAAACTCATAATAATCCTAGGAGTCAAACTGTTAGACTCATAATAGTCTTAGGAGTCAAACTATAAGACTCAATAATCCTAGTAGGACTCAAACTAAGCTGTCATATCCTATTTCAATTCAAAGACTCAATAACTATAATCCTACTTATGCAATGACTCTGAAATTTTAAACATAAACAAACTATAACTAGACAAATTAAACCCCATCATTGGACCCTACAGAAAAATATAAAATGACAAAAATACCCTTGGTGTTCAATTCAGTCCAAATCCCAAGTACCATCACTATGCCATATCAGGACCTGTTGTAAGGCCTTCTTCTTTCTAGAGTAAGTCTTCAAGAGTGCTGATCGATTCCTATCACTACCCCTGTTATGTAGCCCCAAGAAGAAGAAGAAAAAAAGTAATGATTATAATATGCAAGACCTCTTACCCGCAATGTGAATTTATCAATCTCATAGTTTCCAGTCAGATCATAGTCAAGTCGTTTGGCTGGATCACTCAATACTGAAAAAAGTGAACATCCAACAAATTAATGGGTTTTCTTCTTTACTGCACAAATGAGGAATCAGAATTACAGAATATTTATGTTACTATAAGAATCTAATTACTTCCAAATTGATGCCAAACTTGAAAGTACATGATACATATGATGAATTAGTTCCTCCTGTTTTACCTTCCAGGGGAACAAATTATCAATTATTATTTGGTCATCATAGCTTTTATCATTATTTCTGTCACTCTGGCTAATGATCATGTAGTCAAGTTGGTCACTTGGCACCCCCTCCAATTTGTAGATGCGGGTTAACTGCAGGCTCTCAGTGGTATGGCCAATGGGCCTCATGTGCACACTGATTTGCCCCACCCCAATTCCCCTGTAAAGTATAGTATGTAATACTAAAAATAATCATAATAATAATAATAATAATAATAAAAGATAATTAAAAAAGCCAAGCAACTGGGTGTATCCATGTTCCTTTCGAGGCTCACTCACACCCACAGCTCACCCACTAAGTAGTTTGAATTGACGCCTAGGTCGGCTCCAAGTAAAGCATTGCATGGTGGTGGGGGTAGGGGTGGGGGTGGAGGGGGGCACAATTCAAGAACACAAGCATAAGTAGCCTAGCTTAACTTGTAGCTACATGCCAGAAAGGCCATCAATCATCTCATAAACAATTAGCCATTATCTAAGTCCACTAGGATTTAAGAGAACTACCTGTGTATGCTTCATTTATCTCTTGGAACTTTGCGGTAACAGCATTATCACCCTTGTGTTTGTCAGGATGCCACTTCTGGAGAAAGACAAGATACCATGTAAATTTCCCTTGAAAGTCACCCAAAGCATTTAAAGAACAGATATTTGAGGTCAAGCAATAGAAAACCATGATTTGAAGAGCAAATCAGAAAATAAATATTACTAACCAGAGCAAGTCTTCGATAATTTAATCTGATATTCTCATCTGTTGCATCGTAGTCAACCTCCAAAATTTTGTAATAATCCTTGAGGTAGATAATGTTTACATTAAGGAAATTTCAATGTTAGTGGAGATATAAAGTCGAGTCATTTAGAATGGAATTGAACCGTATAAAACACAGTAGATACATCATTAAACTAACCCTGCCTAGAAGATACTGTATGGTAAGTTTGACTTTGTCAGGTAACTGCAACCATCCACTCTATTACATTCTTTCAAGGAGCTAAAAAAAGATTATGAGGAAAAGTCCTGAAGCTCTCCAGATAGGAAGGTTTTAGTCATCCAAACTCGTGTCAGTTACTTGGCTCGGAAGATCTCCTAAGTATCTTATGTGATCATCAAGGGGTTAAATTTACTTCTACAAGGGTTTAATACAAATAAAACACAATTATTTACGCAAAAAAAAAAAATTAAAAACACACACAACGGATAGGGATAACTCAAGAGGGTTCACAGGTTGTTCCTTAGGTCCAGGTCACCCACCCCTCAAAAGGGCAGATCTGCCAAAACCATACAACTTTTTGCTGATGAGCCTCCTAAGCCTTCTATCTAGGGTGCAGGGATTGATAAATTGTTTGCCCACTGATTGGGAGCGCTGATTGATTTCAATCAAAAGGCTTCTTGATTGATTATTTGGCAGACAACAAGTGATGACATCATGGTTTCCAATCAATCATGTAAAGTAAGTAAAAGAGCATAAACATGCATATCACCATCGTCAGACCACCTCAGCCATTACCCTTGCCTTAAAGTAAGAGTTCAAACCTTTTCTAGAATAATCCGTTAAATGTGAGTGTATACCAACCACAAAAAATCCATTAAAAGTATTCCAATCCCCCAGGGCTCCACTTGTCCCTTTAGAACTCCTAATCTTGAGAAATACTTTAACAATCTCTTGATCAATCTAGAAATCAATGCTCTATATTAAATCACCATTATGCAGAAATCTCAATATAAAACCAAAATAGGAATGTCCTTTTCATTTTTCAGAAAATTATTGAAATTACAACAGAACAACCATTTTGAAGCATTTGTAGAGACATTTGGTGGTAGTGCCGTGGTGGTGGAAACTCCATTTGATAATCAATAATTTTATGAGAAAAACCTTCTGTTTGCAAGCCATTGTAGATGTGCCTCAATGATTATTCAACTACCTTCTTTTGGAAATTGGTCAATGGTCATGTTTTGAAGCCCTATAAGTCTCTTATCCAATGATCCAAATTTGATCAGAATCAACAGGGAAATAAAGAATTTATCTTCTGTTAGGGGCATGGTGAAACAGGATTCATGTAGTTGACCCCATATAGTTGGGAGAAGGCTCGGATGATGATGATGATGATGATGATGTATGTCTGGAGATAGTGTAGTAGCCTATAGGGGTTTTTAAGTTAATAGACTAATCAGATAGGGGTAGTTGATTAGCAAGGAATTACAATATTGTTTTGGGTAGAAGAGGATTTTGTTTGGAAGGATCAGTTTTAAGGGAAGGTGTTATGGTGTGGTGTTTATTTGTTTGGGCTAATTTTGAGTGTATGCAGCTGCTTATGATTTCTCATCACCTCTTTGTTGTAATTCCTTTTTTAGTTCTTTTATTATTAAAATAGGATAAAAATGAAGAATTTATTCCAGTTCTATTGCTGGTTTCCAGAAATGGATGGTAATGGGCCTAGTTCTAGGCTAATGGACTTTGGCTGAATTAGGATAGACTGGTTTAGACTAAGGACATGAAAGGATTTTAAAATTGAACTTCCCAAATGCCAAGAGTCTTCAACAATGCTTCTAGTTCTGCCCCAGTTCTTCTCAAGTTCGGCCCCCCAAAGGAAGTAATCATCTGTATGGAAAAACAGGGTGTCTTCTTATGTTTAGGCAGGCAATAAAAACCAGTAATCTTACAATGAACCCAGAAATGAGACACAATAGATGGTTTCCAGGGTGTCAGTGTCAGTGGTAGGGAAGAAAGTAGAATTAGAAAGCCACCTGCAAAAGCATGAATGAAGTCCATTGCTTTCTAAGTAGGCTAAACCTAATCTAAGGAAGATGGTTCTTGGCTTGGCACTAGCATATATCTGAACAATGACCATGTAAGTACTGTATTATAAAATGCCAACACCCAAGGCATACACAATTGTCCTTTACATGACGTATGAAATAGGAACCAATGTTATCAAAACCTTATGATTCACGAAACAATTTACAATTCACGAACCCTAAGAGAATCAATCTTACCATTCAGTCCTTTAAATGTTCTCTTAATTATTGTTTAAATCTTATCATCCAATTTTTGAATCTTACAATTTACTCAACTTTTCCGGGTCAAACATAGCATTAAGCTACGGAAACACCAAACCAAACATCAAGCCATAAGGACTAATGGTGCAAAACCCATATGAAAGCCTGGATTTAAAGTTTAAAGTGGCATTAACAATCCCGAAATATCAGTTTCCTATATTCCAAACATTCTAGCGTAGCAGAGAAGGGATACCTGAGAAACTAGGAAAATAGTTGAAATCAATAAAGAGAATGTTAAACGACTTTGGCTTCTTTCTCAGTAATAGCAAAAAAGCTACAGCGTTCTTCATGAAACTGAAAGATAAAACCCTAGAAGTAGAACATACATAGCTTTCACTCGAATTGGTTGAGATGAGCTCATGGGAAAAAGAAAAGAATTGCAGAATTCGAGGAAGATTGGTATACCTTTGGGGTTTCATCCCTGTTTTCCATCTGCTAAAATTCGCCGCGGTCTGAAGAATCTTCCAACTACATACTTCATTGATAGAATCTCCACAGAGATGAAGCAAACCACCATAAAAAAGGGAATACAGAAAAAAAAAATCCAAGGAGAGAGAAAATAAAAACTGGAGAGAAAAAGAACAAAAAAAAAAAAAGAAGATAAATCTTTGGAGTTGGATGAAAAGAGTTTTGTGGTAGAATTTGGAGGGGGAGTACAGAAGGAGCGATAAAACTTAAAAAGAGACAGAGAGGCAGCCATTTTTTAAATTTTTAATACACATCGGTTGCAACAGATAACGCACGCGCACACGTGGGTAGAAAATATGGGTCCCAAAGATATGGGTTTTTTTTGGGTCCGATTAAAAGCCCACCAAGTGATAGATGGGTCGCTGCTTGACTGGGGCCGTGGCTCGTGGGGCGTATAGTAGGGTGTCAACGAATTCGACATTCAAAATAATCGAAATGGATTTTGATAATTCGAATAATCAGTTGAATTTGGATATTCTATTTATACCATTTAAGTAATCGATTCAAATTAGGATATTATCTGATTTGATTCGATGAATATTCGAATTTAATTAATTATTTAATTCCTATATATAATATTAGCGTGGACCCGTGCGGGAAAATTTAAAAGATTGAATAATGTTATTTATTATTAATTTATTGATAAATTAATAATCAAAATTTGATGTTAATTAACTAAAAGTATTCAAAGTTATTGTTAATATTTAAATTTTTAATAATTGTATTTTCATTTAATGTAGGTTTACATCAAATAATTATTGTTAATTTAATATGAACAAATATTTTTTAATAAATTTAATTTTATTAATCATTTGTAGTAATTTTAATAAATGTTATTATTTTTAAATAAAATTTTGGTTGACCCTAAATAAATGAAAATAATTACAAAAGCTAACACTTTTATTAATTTCACTAATAATTAACAATTATATAGGAATGGCAATGGGGCGGGGCACCCATCCCTGTCCCCGCCCCATAGTGAACACACTCTATCCCATTCCCATCTCGCCCCCAATGTTAGGCGAATTCAAGGCAAGGCACCCACTCCCCGTTAGGGACGTCGAATTTCCCCGCCTCATCCTCAGTGTCAAGTAGGTTCAAGGCAAGGCACCCACTCCCTGTTAGGACGAAGAATCCTCAAATTTTGCCACCTCGTCCTCATTGTTAGGTGAGTTCAAGGCAAAGCACCCACTCCTCATCAAGGATGGGGAATCCTCCAATTTTCCCCGCCCCGTCCCCAGTGTCGAGCGGGTTCAAGGAAAGGCACCCACTCCCCGTCAACCCAATATTCAATTTGATGACAAAAATGATCAAAAGAATATATTGAGTATTAGCCGCACCACATGGCAAATTTCTAGAAGGATACTAAATTGTCTTCAATTTTCAAAAATGTAATTTTATGAAAAATTTGAAAATTTTATTACATTTGTGTAACTTTGAAAATTTATTTTTTAAATTGTTATTAAATAATTTATTTTATTTTTAATTGGTTTACTTACAACATTACACTAATATATCTTATATTTTCTAATATAAACTAATTAATAATTTCATTTTTCCAATATTATACTAATTTATCTTAATCATTTGTATAATTATTGGTTCAAATTACGGTTTTCCCTTTCCCATACTCATTTATCTTCAATAATTTACAATAATTTATAATGAAAATAACATAATTTTTCAATAGTTTTCCAAAATCTATCAAATCTAATAAAATTTCCTAAAATTTTCAAAATATTCTAATAATTTTCAATAATTATTTAATACATTTTAAATATACTTTCAAAAATTTATATCTTTTAATTTCTAAAATGTTATTTTACAAAAATGTAGTTTTATGAAATTTTTTAAAAGTTTATTACATTTGTGTAATTATGGAGATTTATTGAAAATTATTTTAAATTTTTATTAAATATTTATTTTTATTAGGTAGTTTACTAACAAAATTACACTAATTTATCTTTTATTTTCCAATATAAATTAATGAATAATTTCATTTTCCTACATTATAATATTTTATTCCATGATCTTCATTCGGTTATTAACTATAATAGTAGCACTAACTAAAATTCTATATTTTTTTATAATTGTTAAATATAATTCTCAATTTTATATAAATTAGTTAAAGAGTTTTCAATTTCTATAAAATGTTGTTAATTAACATGAATATAACAATATTTACCCAAAATACTTTAAAAAGTCATGATGAGTTAATTAATAACAATATTTATTAATTTTTGGTAATTTACTAACTATACTTATTAACTTTTGGTAATAACACTAATTAATACTAATTGAATATGAGTTGGATTAAATATTAACCATATTTAACTATTTATTAATTAATATGATATTTTAAATGGGAGAGAGAGTCAATATAGATTGCAGGGAGAGATTTTAGGAATTGATTGGGGAGTGGGGTACTAGAGGTGTAAATTGGGTCGTGTCGCTCGCGGCCCGACACGATGGTCCGCGGGCCATGCTAGGCCCAACACGATCATGCGGGCCGTGTTGGACCTAGGGTTTTAGGTCCATGGGCCGGCACAACATAGCACGACCGAGCTGGCCGTGCTGCCTGTGACCCATGGGCCGGCACGACTTAGCTCGCAACACGACCCATATATATTATTTATATATATATATATAAATAATAAAATAATATATATATTATAATTATATAATAAAATAAATAATTTATAATTTTATTATACTAATTATTTAATTGTTGTATATATAAGCAATTGTATACACAAAAATTCATATAAAATTAAAATTTTAAGTTTATGTCAATTTTTTTAAATAAATAGCTTTGGCCCGATGCACGGCCCAACCTAGCCCAAGGCTTGGTCCGCAACACGACACGGCATGGCACGGGCCCGCACGGGCTTGGGCCATGCCGGGCTGACCTCCAAAATTTTCACCTAGGAGGGCGGCACGACCTATAATGGCCCGCGGGCCAACACGGCACAGCCCACACTTTGTGTGGACCGCCCGCGGGTCATGTCGTGCCAATCCGGCACGGCTCACTTTACACCTCTAGGTAAGGCTTAGAAGAGATACCTGGGTTGGGAATTATGACATGACGTGGTGGAAAGGAGAGAGGAGAGAGAGTTAAAGAGAATGCAGAGTGGGGGTAATAAAACAAGAAGAGGCATGCTGATGTGGACTGTCTTACTATATATATATAGATATAAAATATTTAAATATTATATATAATTTATATATAGAATATTTAAATTATATAAATAATTTATATATTTATATACTTTATATATCTATCAATTATCTAAAATAATTAATCAGTCAAATTCGAATTCAAACATTAATTTTTAATATCCATTAAATATCAAATCAAATTCAAATATGAAATTTCCTAATCGATTTTAAATTCGGATACTGGCTGATTCAATTCGGATTTGATCCGTTCACACCCGATATCTGGATAGGAAAAAGGTTGGGTTTGGTTTAGGCTACTTCTAATTACACTATAATAGACCAGATATGGATTATGGGCAAAAAGATATCAACCGAAGCAGTTGGTAAAGTTTGATTCTTTGGGGAATGTTTTAATCCTACTCCTAACTTGTAGATATTGGAGGCCGATTTATCTACAAATTTCCTCCTCATATTCAGCTGGTTCTGTTGTACGTGGGCACATATGTGACCGTTAGTTGTCTTCGTCGTAAATAAAGAGGAACTTAAATGACATGGCGGGTGCTGATTGGTCCAAACCATAGTTTTGACTATGGTTAAGGGAAGTAAGTTTATGACTCCATCTTCATGTTAAGGGAAGTAGGTTTTCATAGCCATCGGCCTCATCCCATCAACTAACAACTGCCAAAGGTTGGTGTGCCTGGATCTTGAATTGATTAGGACTGGACTGGACCTAAATTCATATGGCACGTTTCATTACAAACCTAATTTTAGTTTATATTATTATTATTATTATTATTATTATTATTATTATTATTATTATTATTATTATTATTATATCCAATAAAAGATAAAAAAAATAAGTTGTTAAGTTTAACAATTTCAGTCGTCATTAATAGTTTGGGAACCATGATTTGATTTGTCGTGCGAACCAAACAAACCATGGCCAAAGAAACCAAAAGTGTACCACTTTACCCCACTTTCTCCTAAATTGTCTCTAATTCCTTTATCTACTACATTATCTCTAACTCCTATTTATCTCTTAAATTATCTCCAATTTAGTAGAGGGATTCCCTCCTAAATTATCTCTAATTCGTATTTATCCACTCCCCCACTTTTTATTTACACCTATCTAAAGAAAGTTTTAATTACAAAATTATAAAATTATTTAAATATTATAACGAAATTATATACTAACATTCAAATATTTATTCAAAACACAAAAATTAATTATTAGATTTAATAATATTCATATTATTAATAATTCTATATTTTGACAAAATTCATCTAGAAATTATGCAGTAACAATATAAATTATAATTTTGCTAATTATTCAATTTAAATGTTATTCAAATAATAAAAATCTAAAATTAAAAAATTATTTATATATTTCAATAACAAAATATCTTAATTAACAAAACATTAAAAATAGTTAAATAATTATATAAGAAAATATTTAATATTATGCAATAACTTTAAAATAAATAAAATTAAAATAATGAAAAATTTTAAATATTTAACATGACTAAATTTTAAATAGTTAAAATAACAAAATTATGTAATAAAATTTTAAAAAAAATCTTAAAAGTAGAAAATAATTGTAATAGATTTCATGATATTCACATTAATAATAATTTAATATTTTACAAAATCAATAAAAAATTATGTATTAATAGTATTAATTATAATTTTATGGATTATTAACTTCAAAAAATAATAAATATTTTAAAATTTTAAATAAAAATATTATTTAAATAACTAAATAATATTGTAAATAACTAATTTCAGTTATATCAATTAATAATTATAGAAAATAACTTTCAAAAAATTAATATTTATTATTAATAATTTTACAATAATAGTGTATATTCATTGTATATTTATTTATACTAAAATTAATATTTATTGTATTTTCAGTAATTACTTATAGTATTTTTGATAAATATGTTTTCAATAATTATTTATAAGTATATTTTTGTTTTGTTATTTAACATAAAATTATCAATAACTATTGGAGATTAAACAACTATTATTAATTTTGAAATTGAATTTATTATATTTATTCAATTTTTGTTATAAATTTATTTTTAGTAATTATATATTTTTTATAATTTATTGATTAATATTTATTAGAGATTAAACTATTATTTGAGATTACACTATTTATTTTTAATAATTATGTGTTTTTGCTATAAATTTTTAATAATTATTAGAGATTAAACTATTAATTTTTATTAGAGATTAGACTATTAATTTAGCTTAAATTAGGAGTGTTCAAGGATTAGTTCAGTTTGGTTGCTAGTTGTTTTGTCAACCAAATCAACCTGGACAGGTCAGGAGTTTGTCACTCGAAACTGACTAACCATTCGTGAAAACCCACCAACTCGGGTGTATCAATTTTGGTCCATTTTTGGTTTGGTTTGTTTGTTCAAAAGATTAAAACTTAAAAATTAAATTTTAATTTAATAAATTATAATGGTATTATTAGTAAATAGATAAAAAAATAAATTTATGATATAAAATATTTTAGACTAAGAAATATGGGAATTTTCTCACTTTCTTGTATTAAAAAATATATTTAAAATATAAAACAATAATATATATCTATTGTCAGGTCGGTTCAGTTTTGGTCAATTTACAAATGGCCAAATTGAAATTGGCCTAACTTGGTTGTGTTGGAAAATTGATGAACCAAAGCCAATCGAAAATACTAGAAAACCGACCAACTCGGGTCGCGTTCGATTGGATTGGTCATTAAAAAGTTAAAATATAAAACAATTATATACTCTTATGGGATTGGATTTCAGATCAATTGGTCCATTTGCACCCCTAAAATTAAACCTTATAATTCACTGCAGCGTGTTTATACTAGTCTTGTTTGTTTGTTATAAGGGGTGAATGTGGGTACATTTTTCTACTCATTTTCTATCTTCCTAGTTGTTGGTGACATTATTTTTTTTGTGGTTGTATAATTATATAAAAATAAGTGAAAATTCCCAACTAGTACCTTGTACTTTTGGCTTAATGCCACTTTGGTCCCTAAACTTCAAAACACGACGATTCAGTACCCAAACTTTCTAAATGTGTAAATCCAGTACCTACTGTTAACCAGCCATTAAGTAACATTTGAAAAAGACACAAATGCCCTTTAAGTGACATCTAAATTTCTTTATCAACCATCCAAACGTTGACAAAAAATTAATAGTCCCAAATCCTTGCCTCTTTTATTTAAGAAAGTTGGGGTCACGCCTCAATGGGCACTCTGGTGACACCAACTTTCTTGAATAGAAGAGGCGATGATTTGGAATAGTTAATTTTTTTGTCAATGTTTGGATGGTTGATAAAGAAAATTAGATGACGTTTGAAGGACATTTATGTCTTTTCAAATGCCACATAATGGCTGTTTAATGGCAGGTACTGAATTGACATGTTTTGAAAGTTCGGGTATTGAATTGTCATGTTTTAAAGTTCGGGAACCAAAGTGACACTAGACCTAAACTACAAGGTACTAATCGAGAATTTTCCCTAAAAATAACTATATATAAATAAGTTTTAATAGAAATAATGCTATAAAGAGTACAAGTTTATAGAGAATTGTTGTACATACGGCAAATCCACCTGACTAAGTGACTCGTCTCCCATTGGGTTTTGTGTTATATCATTGGTTACTTGTCTACATCCAGGCCTAGCATTTCTTGCAACGGATATAACAAGCTTTATAACTACACTTTCTATATTGAATTTTTTTTCAGATTTAACTTGGAATCTTTTATGTCATAAATGTTACTTTTGTAATGCAAAGAGAGAGAAGAAAAACCCAAACAAAAGCAATACCAAAAGAAACACACTTTAAAAACTTTTAATGGGGTATAATAATAATAAATTAATCAGCCAAACAATGAAGATCAAAAGTGTAGATTTGACCCATGCTAGAACTGACAGCCTCGAACTCGAATGCAAACTCTAATAGCAGATCTGCAAGGTGAACAAGGTCAAGTCAGTAAGTATTGAACTGTCCAAGGTGGTATCGGCTCTTCAGCTTTGATGTCGGAGATAAGATCAAACTCGTCTTACAAGTTAGAGGACTGAGGTCGGATGTGCTTCTCCCAGGTTGGAGGTAGACCGGGTCGGATGGACCAGATTGGGAATGTGCCTTGTGTGACCAGGTTGGAAGTACATCTTTGGACCCGTTCTAGGTCGAAGATCGACTTCTACCTGGGCACACCCAGGATCAGGCTGTCACTTGTGTTCCGAACTGTTGTTTAAGCGCTATCCTGCCACATGTGGTGATGAAGTGCAATAAAGCATCATTTATATCACCACTTGTCAAAATGTAGTTGAAGGGTAAATCGACCCCATCACTTAATAACTTATTTATTAAAAATGCAACTTGTGTGGTTTGGATTGGGATTTTGTTAAAATTTGAATGGATCAACCTAAAAGTCTGGCCCAATATATATATATATATATATATATATTAAAGTAGAAACATGCCACGTCAAAGCCTGAGTTTTCTTCCTTACCCCAATGGAGAACTCTTAGCCCCGCTTCATTTTAGCCTTCCTAGTTCCCTCATGAAGCCACCTCATCACTCCCTTATCCCTCTCTCATTTTGACATCTTAACAAGCCTATCCATCCATTTTTCCTCTATGTTTATCCCTTTGGATATCCCTTCCTAAAACTATTCATAATCTCTCTCTACCAAAACCAAATCTAATCTAGCCAAGCGGCACCACTATCCCCCACTTTCTCCTAAATTATCTCTTAAATTATATACAATTCCTAATTATCTCCTAAATGCATCTATCTATCTATCTATCTATCTATCTATCTATCTATCTATCTATCTATCTATATATATATATACCTCTCCTTGCTTCAAACCCCCCTTCCTAATTTTTTGTTTTTTTGAATTTTTATTTTTTTAGTTCCACATAATTACCCATTAAACCAATAAGGAAATCACATATACTTAACTATTTCTAACAACCATAAAGAAAGAGGGATTTGATTTTCTAATGTTTAGCGGCACCACTTTCCCCCACTTCCTCCTAAATTGTCTCTAATTCCTATTTATCTCCTAAATTATCTCTAATTTAGTAGAAAGATTCTCTCCTAAACTATATCTAATTCTTATTTATCCTCTCCCCCACTTTTTACCCATATCTATCTAAATAAAGTGTCAATTAAAAAAATTTAGAACAATTTAATAGTTATAACAAAATTATATACTAAATTTAAAATATTTAATCAAAACACAAAAAATTAATAGATTTAATAATATTCATATTATTAATAATTCAATATTTTTACAGAATTCGTCATGAAATTATGTAG
Organism: Nelumbo nucifera; assembly: GCF_000365185.1. The sequence goes on along the minus strand of NW_010729215.1, from coordinate 250,192 downwards.
TAACAATATAAATTACAATTTTACGAATTATTCAATTTAAATGTTATTCTAATAATAAAAATTTAACTTAAAAAAATAAAACATTATTTAAATATTTCAATAACTAAAAATATTAAATAAAAAACATTAAAAATAGCTAAATAATATAGCAAAATATTTAATATTACGTAATAACATTAAAATAAATAAAATTAAAATAATGAAAATTTTTAAATATTTTACATAGTATTTAAATATTTAAATAACAAAATATTTAACACGAAAAAATTTTAAATAGCTAAAATAACGAAGTTATGTAATAAATTTAAAAAAATCTTAAAAGTAGAAAATTAATTATAATAGAATTCATAATATTCATATTAATAATATTTCAATATTTTACAAAATTAATAACGAATTATATAATAATAGTACAATTATAATTTTATGGATTATTAAATTCAATAAATAATTAATATTTTAAGATGATGAGGGGTGATTTGGCCCGACCTAGTAAGCAGTGGACACGTGGATTCGATCAGGTGACTAGACACGTGACTCAGCATCTTCAGCTATCTGGTAGGCTAACTTCGCATACCTGATCACCTTGATAGGTCGAGCCACACCCCGGCCACCTCGGTTGGTCGCTTCACCTCGGGCACGTCGTCCACCTCGGTTGGTACGTAAGCCCAGGTATCCCAGAAGACCGAGCTTATCAGGGTGACACGTGGCGAATATCTAGAAGGCTAACGGCTATCTCTGAGCCTCTCGGGGGCACATCACGTAAACGTAGGCATTAATTCTATCCCATCCAAATCGGAAGGAAGTAGTAACTCCCAGCAGTTAGTGGAATCGTCGCCTTCCGGAAACAGATCCCAACGGCTCAGAGTGAAGAACCCGGGAGCTTTTTGCGGGACCAATAGTCATCCACCTATATATGGGCCTCAACCACCCAAAATTGAGGTACGCACGTCTATCTGTTCTCAAGTTCTCTAGCATTCAATCTTTAGCTCGCACATCCAAATTCGACCTAAGCATTGAAGCGACCTCCCTGGGCTACCCATCTCGAGTTCTCTAATCTGATTGTTTTGCAGATTGATCGTCCGACTAAGTAAGTGACATCGATAATACTCTCCAGCTAGGAGCATCCAAGTCGTGCACTATCATTTGGCGCCGTTTGTGGGAATGCTATATAAAAGCTAAGTCCCTACTCACTCACAATTTCTACTATACTCGATGGCATCATCAAGCAATACCGGCAAGGCCATTGACATGAGTGTTATTGGGGGCCAAGACTACGCCACCATTTACTCTGAGACGTACGATGGGAAGTCTGATCCTAACGACCACGTCGGTGCATTCCAGTCTCAAATGCTCCTTGTCAGGGTAGATGAGGTGAGCATGTGCATGGCCTTCTCCACCACCTTCAGAGGGTTAGCCAGATCATGGTATAGGAACATAGCACCGGGCTCGATCCAGAGCTAGGCTCAATTCGCCGACATTTTTATTGCTCATTTCATCACTAGTAATAAGTGCCCAAAGTCCATGTCAAGCCTTTTGAACGTGGTCAAGAAGGATAATGAATCAATTAGAAGCTACATTACGCATTTCAATGACGAGTGTCTACAAATACCCGACCTCGACCCAGCCGTACGCCTCACCACAGCTCAGAAAGGAGTGAAGCATGTCGAGTTCACGCGGAACCTCAGAGTACACCCACCGAAGATGATCAAGAAATTCCTTTTCGACGCCGAAAAGTTCATGAAGACGAAAGAGGCCCTAGGACCCCCCCCCCTAGTACAAAGGACCTACACCCCCCTCAACACATAATGGGGTGAGATTTTGATGGCAATCAAGGATGCTAGCTACATCAAGTGACCACCCAGGATGCGGGGAGATCCAACAACCAAAAACCTGAATGTCTATTGCCACTTTCATCGTGACATTGGGCACAACACTGAGAATTGTCGAAACCTTTGCGATGAGATTGAATAACTAATTTATCGCGGGTATCTGAAGAAATTCATCCAGCATAAGGATAGGGAGACGATGGACCAGTAAGCCAGCCAGAGAAGAGAAGCCTCAAAGTCAAGTAGAAGAAACGATTAGCCACCTATGCAACATCCACCACCGGAAGACAAGCCAATCCACGGGGTGATCAATATGATCATTGGCGGATCCATCGTTGTGGGGTGCAACACAGCGGCAGGGAAGACCTCGATCCGCGAATTGGAACACGAAGCAGAGAATCTGCCCAAGTGACCTCGGGTAGAAGAGCCTATCTACTTTACCGAGGACGATGCATGTGGAGTATAGTATCTGCACAATGATGCCCTCGTCATCAAGCTCGTAATCAACGACTTCGAGGTAAAGCGGGTACTGGTGGATTCCGGGAGTTCGGCAGATATCTTGTTCCTGGAAGCATTTAACAAACTGCAGTTAAGTCGGAAGGACTTGAAGCCAGTAGACACACCCTTAGTCGAGTTCAACGGCGAAGTGGTAAGGCCCCTCGGTAGAATCACAGTTCCAGTTTCAATAGGAGCTTGGCTCAATTTGGTCACCTCGAGCACACGTTCCTGGTGGTCACAACCCCGTCCCCCTACAATGTGATTTTAGGACGGTCCATCCTACACGCCCTCCGCGAGGTGGTGTCGACTTATTATCTGTCCATAAAGTTTCCTACGGACAATAGAGTAGGGGTAGTACGAGGTGACTAGCTCAAATCACGTAAGTGCTACGTGGCCGCGTTGAAAGGCAAGGCAAAGTTGGCAGAGACGCCTACTCCGACTACAACCAAATTATGATAGACGTAGTTGGCAAAGACAAACCACTTTTGTAACCGAACTAGGGCTATACTGTTATAAAGTAATGCCCTTCGGACTAAAAAACGCTAGAGAGACCTTCCAGCGCCTTGTAAATAAAGTCTTCGAACCATTAATTGGCAACAAAGTTGAGTCTTCCAACCAGACAAAATAAAGGCCATAGTAGATATGAGACCGCCTCAGAAAGTAAAGGAAGTTCAAAAACTAACTAGCCGGGTAGCCACCTTGAGCCGATTCATGTCTAAATCGGGAGGTCGATGCTTACCCTTTTTTAAAGCCATAAAAAAGAATGAAAACTTTGAATGGACCAAAGAATGTCAGCTCGCATTCGATGAGCTAAAAAGGTACCTAAGCACCCCAACGATTCTAACCCAACCCAAAGAAGGAGACAAATTGAGGCTATACCTCTCAGCAAGTGACGACGTGGTAAGCTCGGTACTAATCAGAGAGGTAGACCGGGTCCAACAACTCATCTACTATGTAAGCAAAGTGTTGCAAGCAGCTGAGACCAGATATCCCGATATTGAAAAGTTGGCATACGCATTAGTAATAGTAGCTCGGAAATTGTGCCCACACTTTCAAGCTCACACGATCGTCGTCCTCACCAATAAACCCTTAAGGCGCGTTCTATTGAAGCTCGAGGTATCAGGAAGGTTAACGAAATGGGCTATTGAGCTATGCGAATATGACATCCAGTTCGAGCCGCGTACAATGATCAAAGCTTAGGCCTTGGCGGATTTCAATGCGGAATGCACATTCAACACATTGGCCCCTGAGGTGGCTGAAACTGCGGGCACGTCGGTAGCATCAACCAATGTGGCACCAATCCCAGTTGATGAAGCCCCGACCTAGGATGAGGAGCCCTGGATCCTCCACGTGGATGGCTTGTCCAATTAGTGAGGAAGTGGTGTCGGACTCCTACTATATGGGCCGAGCGAGGTGAAACTGGAGTATGCTCTCCGGTTTGGATTTGAGGCGTCGAACAACAAGGCGGAGTATGAGGCATTAATAGTCGGGCTGAACATTATAGTATGCAGCGACTCCCAACTTGTGAACTAGGTAAATGGTGAGTACGAAGCTCGGGACCCTACCATGGTGGCTTATTTGACTAAAGTAAGGAAAATCTTGCCAGCCTTCCTCTCTTGGTTTATCCGACAGATACCTAGGTCCAAGAATGCTGAAGCCGATGCCTTATCACGTCTAGCAAGCACCTGTGACAACACCATGAGAACAGTGTACATAGAAAATCTGCCTCGGCCCAGCATTTTCGGTGGGTAGAAGAAGTCTCTCCTGTGTTGCGAGCAGAACCGAGCTGGGTTTACCTACTCGTCGATTATTTGCTCCACGGGACCCTACCTACGTTGCTTGCAGCCTTTAGAAAAAGACTGGGTACTCCACGAGATCCACGAAGGCCTTTGTGGAGGACACCTGGGGGGCAGGGCGCTCGCCCAAACGGCGCTAAGGCAAGGATATTATTGGCCTACCATGAAAACGGATGCACTTGAGCTCGTTAAGAAATGTGACAAATGACAAAAACATGCCAACATCCTTCATCAACCTGCTACTGACCTAAAATACTTGACTAGCCCATGGCCCTTTGCTCAATGGGGGATAGACATCCTTCGACCATTCCCACCGACAACTGGGTAGAGGAGATTTTTAGTCATGACAGTTGACTACTTCACGAAGTGGGTGGAAGCTGAGCCACTAGTAACAATCACAGCCAGGAACATGTTGAACTTCTTCTGGAAGAGCATAGTTTGTAGTTCGGACTACCCATAGTGCTGATATCGGACAAAGGAAAACAGTTTAAAGATATTAAGTTCTAGAACTGGTGTGCCGAGATGGGGATCCAACAAAATTTCACTTTGATTGCACACCCTTAAGCAAATGGACAGGTCGAGGCAACGAGCAGGGCAATCCTCCATGGATTAAAAGCTCGTTTGGTGCGAGCTAAGGGGTTGTGGGTGGACGAGCTGCCCAACGTCCTTTGGGCCTACCGAACAACTATCAAAACCGTGACCGGAAAAATTCCATTCAATTTGACATATGGAACAGAGGCCGTGATTCCAGTTGAGATCGAAGTACCCACCTTGCAGCTCTAAGTGTACAACGAAGACGCCAACAACGATGAACTATGAACCAACCTTGACTTAATCGAGGAGGTATGCGACCTGGCCTATATTCGGACTACGGCCTACCAGCAGCGAGTAGCTCGGTACTACAATGCCCGGGTCAAGAAACGCCAATTTTGAGTTGGCGACCTGGTGCTCCAGAAGGTGATGGTACCTGAGCCCGGTGTCGGTAAGCTTGGTCCGAACTAGGAAGGTCCGTATAGGGTAAAGCGATGAAGGGGAAGCAAGTACCCCGTGCTTGGAATGCCGACAACTTAAGAAGATACTATGTATGAGCATATAGATCGGACATACTCAGGAGAGCGGACTACGAGTCACTCCCAAAGCCTAAGGGCTAAGTCAAGAAGACCACCAAGCTTGTCAGTTTGTACGCAGGAGAGTAGACTATGAGTCGCTCCCACAGCCTAAGGGCTAATAGGCCGATTTGGGAAAAGACCTTGACGCTATAAGACCTGGTCGCCTCGTTGGCATAGGCAAAACAAAAATAGTTTGCGATCAACCTCATAGGTGCGCAAGAAGGTCGGGCATACGCCTTACAGTACCCACACCCCGTGACTTATATCGACTTTGGATCTATTCATACTTAGAAAATTCTTTGCATAACAGAGAAAAAATTGGAGAACAAAACGCACTTCATTACTTCAAAAGGGGGATGGTCCCAGTACATTCAAAAAAAAGGGAGAGAGAATCTGATAAGCCAAGCTCGGAGGCTCGACATAAGAATATATACATGAAGGTCCAAGAAAAGAGGCAATGGATCAATCAACTCGGGGCTCCTCGCCCCCGCCTTCGACATGCTCGCTGGATCTGGGTGGTTCGATCTCCATAGCTTCTTCGACAACAGTAACCTCATCAGTCCCAACGACCTCGTCGACTACTGTCATCCCATCTCCCTTATCAAGCTCGTCATCACTCGCCTCATCCGAGTCTAGGTCCTACTCGGCTTCTGTATTCACAACCTTAGTGACTCGCTTGGTAGTGATGGCATGAAGGCCAAGCTTAGGGAACTCGTGCCTAGTCAGCCACCAGCACAACTTGAAGCCTTTCCTATAAGCAGTGGTACCGATCTCTATTTTTAGCTAGCGGAATTCCTTTGAACTCGGATACTCCGCGATAGTGGCCTTCCTGGCCTTCTCAATTTCCTCACCAAAGGCGGCCTCGCGCTCTTCCATAGTCTTCTTCAGCTCCTCGACTTCCTTCATCATGTGCTTGAGCCTTATGAGCCCGCGCATCATTCTCGAGCTTATAGATTTGGCCACGGGTATTCGACAATTCGACCTGGGCGGAGACAACCCTTTCATCTGCTTCCTCAGCCTTTGCCTTAGCGGCTCAAGCTTCCTGCTGACACAGTTAGAATTGTTGGGTGAGGAAGTGTAGTATGGAATTCACCTACGAGACGAGAAAAAATGGGCCAAGAGTTGGAAACCAAAGCAGTTAAAGGAATCTAGGCCGGAGATGTACCACCATGTAGGTACTCGCACCCCGGGACAGCAATTGCTTGACAGACAGCCCGACAAACTTCTGAATCTCAGAGGGAAAGACCGCATCCCTTCTCTTTAGAAGGTTGGTTTTGATGTTTAGGATGCTCGGAACCACCTCGGGGTCTTGCTGGAGGAGTCAACCCCGGGGGTGGTAACCTGGCGTGATGGAGATCGAACTGCTTTGGGTGGAGGAGGTGGAGTCTGTTCACGGTCTTCCTTGACTAGATTGATGACCAGAGGTACCCGAGCACTAATAGTTGCAAGCTCGGTGGTGTGAGTACCGGCGGCCTGAAGAGGGGCGTTTTGACAACGTCCTCTTCTTCCTCTTCTTAATATTTCCGAAAAGCTCAGCACCGGGAATGTCAGCCATAGTTCCTGCAGAAATCACAGCGGATTAGCTGAAGTAATCAGAAAGACAAGCAAGAGAGAGAGCTTATATGCCGAGGTGTCGACCTACCCGGAGAACTCAATCCGGCCTCCACAATTATCTTTTCAAACAAATATTCCTCTGCAGACAAGTAGAGATCGATGAAGAAATATATCTCCTCTCACTACTTTGAGCTGAGCTTGTCCACAGGGTCCTTAATACAGGTCCTCCAATGAGTAGGAAAAAGCCACCCCTCTTCGGAAGAGATAGTAAAATACCTCCTTTTCCAGGCCGGGACCTTGTTCGGGTATTCATAGAGGATTTTGTACCCAGGACGAAAGGAGGTATAATAACTCCACTTGTCCTCTTGGACGAGGCCAACAGAATTCTTCTTGACCCCGCAAAGCGAACTGAAGACATCTAAGTCTCAAGGCATGTCGAAGTCGTGGAAGACCAAGATGGTTCCTATGATGGCCCGAATCGAGTTCGGGTGCAACTGATCTACGGTGATGTTGAAGTACTTAATGACCTCGACGAGCAAATGATGAAGTGGGAGAAGAAGCCCAGCCACGAGCTGCTCCTCAAAGATAGTGATCTAATCGTAGTTGATATTGCCCTAAGGTAATAAAGTAACCGAGGTTCTCGGGAAGCTTCGAGGACAAGGCCTAAAGTCTTTCGAGAGATAGAGTTGAAGGGCCGAACTTGTCTGGACCCCGGGATTTCTTGGCACTTTTCACCGGCCTAGATGATTTTTTGGGCGGCCTGGAAGAAGACACCTTCCCACTGGATGATTTGCATTCTCGAAGGGTCACCTCGGTCGGACTAGGATCAGTAGGACGCACTGAGGAAGTCACCTCGGTGGTGCCGACCTCATGTTCCTGGCCGAGGTGGTCACCTCGGTCGGACTGGACTCATTCTCACTAGCCGAGGAGGTTTCCTCGGTTTAAGTAGACTCACTATCACAATGGGAGAAACTAAAATCACTCATGCTGAAACAAAGGAGCGGACTAAAGAAAGGAGAACTTACCTAGAGAGAAAGCAACCCCGAGGAGAAAAGCAAGCGACTTCGGACACAAGGGCGGACACCACTGAACTAGACACCAATGAGCAAGCTCCAGACACGACAACTCCGAGTACAAGCAACAAAATGGGACCCCCAAGGCCCCTATTTATAACTGGAATAATTGATCTTGGACGGTCTAGATCTAAAGGATCCAACGGTTCTTGTTCAAAACTGGTTGCGCGCACCTCGAGATAAAAACAACTGAGCACATTCTTGACACACGATCTGGGCTTACAGTCGAACCGGGTGGGTTGCTGACAATGGACCACCAAGCCGGGTGATAACCCAAAAGAAGACGAGCCAAACCGACCTAGCCTCGTCGTGACCTCCACGCACCAGGTCAGGACCCCTGGCACGGGGAGTGGGGGCAATTGATGAGGGGTGATTTGGCCTAACCTAGTAAGCAGCAGAAACGTGGATTTGTTCAGGTGACTGGGCACGTGACTCAACATCCTCAGTTATCTGGCAGACTAACTTCGCGTACCTGATCACTTAGACAGGTCGGGTCACACCCCGACCACCTCGGCCAGTCACTTCACCTCGGGCACTTCGGCCACCTCGGTTGGTACCAAAGCCCATGAATCCTAGAAGACCGAGCTTATCAGGGTGACACGTGGCGGATATCTAGAAGGCTAACGATTGTCTCCGAGCCTCTCGAGGGCACATCGCGTAACCGTAGGCATTAATTCTATCCCATCCGAATTGAAAGGAAGTAGTAACTCCCATCAGTAGCAATTGATGAGGGGTGATTTGGCCTGACCTAGTAAGCAGCAGACACGTGAATTTGTTCAGGTGACTGAGCACGTGACTCAGCATCTTCAGTTATCTGGCAGACTAACTTCGCGTACCTGATCACCTAGACAGATCGGATCACACCCCGACCACCTTGGCCAGTCGCTTCACCTCGGGCACGTCGGCCACCTCAATTGGTACCAAAGCCCAAGTATCCCAGAAGACCGAGCTTATCAGGGTGACACATGGCGGATATCTAGAAGGCTAACGGTTGTCTCCAAGCCTCTCGGGGGCACATCGCGTAACAGTAGGCATTAATTGTATCCCGTCCAAATCGGAAGGAAGTAGTAGCTCCCGTCAATTAGCGGAATCCTCGCCTTTCAGAAATGGATCCCAATGGCTCAGAGCGAAGAACCCGACAGCAATTTGCAGGACCTACAATCATCCACGTATATATGGGCCTCAACCACCCGAAATCGAGGTACGCACGTCTATCTGCTCTCTAGCTCTCTAGCATTCAATCTCTAGCTCGCACATCCTAATACTACTTAAGCATCGTAGCGCCCTCTCCGGGCTACCCATCCTGGGTTCTCTGATCTATTCGTCTTGCCGATTGATCGTCGTACTAAGTAAGGGACATCGACAGTACTCTCCAGCTAGGAGCATCCAGGTCGTGCACTATCATAAGAATTTAAATAACAATATTATATTCAATAACTAAATAATATTGTAAATAACTAATTTCACTTATATCATTTTATAATTATAGAAAATAACTATCAACAAAATTATATTTATTAGTAACAACTATTATTTAACTTTTGAAATTAATTTATTGTATTTATTGTATTTTTGTTAAAATTTTATTTTTAGTAATTATATATTTTTTATAATTTATATATTAATACTTATTAGAGATTAAACTATTATTTGAGATTACACTATTTATTGACTAATTTAGTATATTTTCAGTATTTATTATATTTTTGTAATTATTGTATTTTTATTACATATTATATTTTCATTATAAACTTATTTTCAAGGATTGTGTACGTTTGCTATAAATTTTTAATAATTATTGGGGATTAAACTATTGCTACTTATTAGAGATTAGACTATAAATTTAGTTGAAATTAGGAGTGTTCAATGATTGGTTCAGTTCATTTGTAGGCTGTTTCGCCAACCAAATCGATCTGGTCAAGTCCGTAATTTGTCACTTGAAACCGCTTCACCATTAGTAACCTTCCAACTCAAGTTGTATCAATTTGGGTCTATTTTCGGTTTAATTTGTTTGTTCAAAAGATTTAAACTTTAAATTTCATAAATTATAATGATATTATTAAAAAATAATTACAAAAATTAAATCTATGATATAAAATATTTTAGACTAACAAATATGGGAATTTTCCTAACTTCCCGTATTAACAAAAATAAATTTAAAATATAAAATATTAATATATTTACTAAACCAAAGCTGATATGAAATACTAGAAAATCAACCAACTCGGGTTGAGTTTGATCGGATTGTTTATTAAAAAGTTAGAATATAAAAAAATTATATACTCTTATGTATTTCTATTGTTTAACTTTCGCTTAACAAAGCCCGTGCATCGCACGAGTCCCCATCACCATGCCTCCCCTCTCCCCTTCCCACAACCCCCATTAAGCCATGTCACCAATGACCTAAAAATATTCATATAATCTCTCCCAAAGGTACTTCATTTAAACCAATAGGAAAGTATCATGTTGTCCCTCTCCCTAATCAATTCCTAAAATGCATCCCCCCAATCTATATCTACTCTCCCTCATTTAAAATATTCATATTAATTAATAAATAGTTAATTACGGTTAATATTTAATCCCACCCATGTTCAATGAGTATTAAATAGTGTTATTACCAAAATTAAATAAATACGGTTAGTAAATTACCGAAAATTAAATATTCTTATTACTATGGTTAGTAAATTACCAAAAATTTATAAATACCGTTATTAATTAACACATTAACAACATTTTATAGAAATTGAAAACTCTTTAACTAATTTCTATAAAATTGAGAATTATATTTAACAATTATCAAAAAGTATAAAACTTTAGTTATTGTTATTATTATAATTAATAACCAAATACAAATGAGGGAACAAAATATTATAATGTTAAAAAATGAAATTATTAATTAATTTATTTTGAAAATAAAAGATAAATTAGTGTAATTTTGTTAGTAAACTACCAAATAAAAATATATATTTAATAACACATTAAAAAAAGATCAATAAATCCCCATAGTTACACAAATGTAATAAATTTTTCAAAAATTTTCATAAAACTACATTTTCGTAAAATAACATTTTTGAAATTAAAAGATATAAAGTATTTGAAAGTTTATTTAAAATGCATTAAATAATTATTGAAAAATATTAGAATATTTTTGGAAATTTTAGGAAACTTTTTTACATTTGATAGATTTTGGAAAACCATTGAAAAATTATGTAATTTTCATTGCAAACTATTGAAAATTATTAAAGATAAATGACCATGGGAAATAGAAAACTATCATTTGAACAAATAATTACACAAATTATTAAGATAAATTAGTATAATATTGGAAAAAGGAAATTATTGACTAGTTTATATTAGAAATTATAAGATAAATTAGTATAATTTTGTAAGTAAACCATTTAAAAAGAAAATAAATTATTTAGTAAAAATTTAAATAAATTTGAATAAAATTTCAAAATTACACAAGTACAATAAACTTTCCAAATTTTTCATAAAATTACATTTTTGAATATTAAAGACAATTTAGTGTACTTTTACAAATTTACCATGTGGTTGGTACTCATTATATCCTTGTGATCTTTTCTATCATCAAATTGAATATTGGGTTGACGGGGACAGTGTTTTCAAAACCGAATCAAACCAGATGGTTAGATCGGAAAAATTGGGAAGTGGACATTGTTGCACCTTGAAACCGCTTTTTGTCCAAAAATCATTTATTTGGTTAGCGAACCGCTGACTTGGGCAGTTGAACCGTCAACTCGGAAAATAGTTTTTGGCCTTTTTTATTTTTTTTGTTAGAGCGRGTCATCCGTTCAGACCAAACAGTTGAATCGTTTGACCCCAAAATAGTTCCCTATCTGGTCTAATTTTAAAAACCTTGGATGGGGAGTGGGTGCCTTGCCTTGAGCTTGGCTTGGTGTGCGGCATGGCCTAGCGGCCCTGGCCCAAGGCCCGACCCATGGACCAGCCCACCCACGGCATGGCACGGGCTTGTGTGGGCTCAGGCCGTGGGTCGTGCCAAACCAACCCCCCAAATTATCCTAGAGGAGGGAGGCACTGCTCGGGACGCCTCATGGGCTAGCACGACACGACTCGCACTTTTTGCGGGCCACATGCGGGTTATGTCGTGCTAACCCAGCACGACCCAATTTATACCTCTACTTGAACCCGCCCAATACTAGGGACGAGGAAGGGAAATTCAAGGATTCTCTATCCCTCATGAGGAGTGGGGTGTCTTGCCCCTGAACTCGCCCGACATCGAGGAGTGGTTACATTGCCTTAAACCCGCATGACATTGGCAACGGGGCGGGGATGGGGTAGAGTGTCCTGACTATGGGGCAAGAAAAGGGATGGGGTGCCCTGCCCTGAACCCACCCCATTGTCATTCCTATATAATTTTTAATTATTAGTGGAATTAATAAAAATGTTAGCTTTTATAATTATTTTTATTTATTTAAAGTTAATCAAAATTTTATAAAATAATAAAAAAGAACAAAAATTATTAAAGTTACTACAAATTATAAATAAAACTAAATTTATTAAAAAATATTTATTCATATTCAATTAACAAAAAATACTTTTTATAAATCAACATTAAATGAAAAATAAAATTATTAAATCTTTCAGATTTTCCCATGCATTGCACGGTCCCTGGTAGTATACAATAAAGTAGAAACATGCCACGTCATGGCCTTATCTTTCTCCCTTATCCCAACCGAGAACTCTTAGACCCTCTTCATTTTAGCCTTCCTTGCTCCCTCATGAAGTCACCTCATCACTCCCTTCTCCCTCTCTCATTTCGACATCTCAGCATGCCTAGCCCATCCCTCTTTCCTCTATGTTTATCCCTTTGGATATTCCTTCCTAAAACTATTCCTAAAATCTCTCTCACTCCTAATTAGCTCTAATTTAGTAGAGAGTTTCTCTCCTCAATTATCTCTAATTCCTAATTATCCTATCCCCCACTTTTGATCTATATCTATCAAAAAGAAGTTTGAATTACAAAAATTAAGAATTATTTAAATATTATAATAAAATTATGTAATAGCTTTAAAATATTTATTAAAAACACAAAAAAAATTATCATATATTTAATAATATTCATATTATTAATAATTTTATACTTTTACGAAACTCATAATGAAATTATGTATTAACAATATAAATTATAATTTTATGAATTATTTGATTTAAATATTACTCAAATAATAAGAATTTAAAATAAAAAAATATTATTTAAAAATTTCAATAATTAAATATTACAAATAGATATATATTATATAACAAAATATTTAATATTATTTAATAACTTTTAAAACAAATAAAATTTAAATAATTAAAATTTTTAAAAATTTTACATTTTACTTAAATAACTAAATTTTAAATAGTTAAAATAACAAAATTATATAATAAACTTAAAAATTTTATTAAAAGTACAAAATCATTATAATATATTTCATAATATTTGAATTAATAATAATTTTATATTTTACAAAATTAATAATGAAATTATGTAATAATTGTATGCATTATGAAATTCAATAAATAAGTAAAATTGAAATAACTAAATAATGATATTATTTAAATTGATAAATAATATTCTAAATAACTATTTTCGAATATTTTAAATATTAAAAAATTAATAACTAAATCATATTTTAAATATTATTTAAAACAAATAAAATAGATTAAATAAAGAAAGTATGTAATAACATTAAAAGTTTTATCAAAAACACAAGATAATTATAATAGATTTAATAATAGTTGATAATAATAATATAAAATATAAATAATTTAAAAAATAACTAAGTAATATTATAAATAAATAATTTTTAATTGTTTTAAAATAAAAAAGTCAATACTGAATCATATTTTAAACATTATTTTAAAATAAAAAATAGATTAAATAATGAAATTATGTACTAACTTTAAAAATTATCAAAGACAAAATTAATTATAATAGATTTACTAATTTTTGATAATAAGAATATAAAATATAAATGATTGAAAAAATATTAAATATTATTGAAATAGTGAAAGTAGATTGAATAATTTAGAGGTATTGAAACTTCACTAATTATTTATTGTATTTTCACTATAATTTTCAATAATTATTGGAGATTAAACTATTGCTATTTGTTTGAGATTAGACTATCAATTTAGCTAAATTAGGAGTGTTCACTAGGCGGTTTAATTCAGTTGCAGACTATTTGGCCAGTTAAACTGATATGGTCAAGTTGGGTAGTTGGTCACTTGAAACTAACCAACCATTAGTGAAAACTGATTCAGCCATCTTGGTTGAACAAGTTAGACCATTCAGCGTCTTCACTATATATATTTATATACATATATAAATGTGCATATGTGTGTGTGTGTGCAAATACATATTTTATCAATAAATAGTGTATTTATGTTTTACATATAATATGTGTATTATTTTATATTGTTTATATATTTTTTAAATTCAATTTTTGTTTATACAAAATGTTAAAAAATTGTGATTTTAGGACAAAAAAAATGGTTTTTTTTTTGCAAAAATAGCGGAGTAAGGCACCCACGACACCTTAGAACGCCTAGATCTTGAAAACTTACCCAAAATAAAAAAGGGGATCACCTTAAGTGAACATCAAAGTGCAAAAGTTATAGCTTCCGAAAGTTTGCACATGCATTAAGTATTCAACTTGTAACCCAGTAACTAGGTCGAATGGGTCAATAGTTGAACCTCCAAGTGGTTTTTTACCAAGTCAACGGTCTTTGACAGTTATAGTTTTGGTTTCTTTGCGGATTGGTTCTGATGGTATGCAATCTAGATGCTTCTAGCTGGAGGACGACCTAGAACTTGGCTGCATGGCGAGCTGGTTTAGTCTGTAAAACAATGAAGCTTAGAGAACTTGGGGTGGTTAACCCAGCGAGGTCGCTCTGATACTTAAGTTAGTATTGCGAGCTAAAAATTGAATGATAAGTGTACTAGTGAGCAAATAGTCGCGTGCACTTGGGCCCTGGAGGAGTTGTTGCCCTTATGTAGCTGAGCTGCCATGTGTCTCACGAAACGGTTCCGGGATCTTCGGCCTGAGTGGATGGGATCCCTTTCCGACTTAGTTGGGGAGTAACATATCAGCTAATGAAGTCTATCATTTCCGCCCGATCCGGGAGGGGAGAGGATAAGGCCAACCATTATGCGGCGTGATCCTGTGAGGTTCGGAGTCTGCTAGGAAGCTTCTGGAGTTGATTACGTGTCGCTTCGGTTCTTGGGCCCCGAATTAGATTAGGTACCGAGGTGACTTTATGCCGATGTGGCTTTGTGCCGAGGTGACTAAACACCTGAGCTCTAAAAACCACTGATTAGGCTCCTTTTGCTGAGTTGTCATCCTTCGGGTAGATCATGTCCACGTGACTTTTACTTATTAGGTCGTGCCAAATCACCCTTCATCAGGTTCGGAGTGGGCGGAAGTTATAGATATTGGCTTATGGCTTTGGAAACCTGCCTTGTCAGTTATGCTCGCCAGTTATGGTGGTTTAGAGATGTACTTATCCACTTCTGTTGGTGATTTTAAGTCACCTTGCTTCAATTGTAGGTTGCAGAAGGTCTTTCAATTCTCCTACTTCCATCTTTTTATTTTGTTCTTCTTGAGATTTGTCTTTGTACTTTAATTAGCCTTGTTGGCGTCTCTTTGTATCAATCTCTTGAATGAATGAAATATTTTAAGACTTAAAAAAAAAAAGACGGTCCATGTCACCATGCCTCTCCTTGCTCCATTACTCCACCTTGCGTTCTTCTTCACTCACTCTCTCTCTCCTCTCCCCTTCCCACCACTCCCAATAAGCCAAGTCACCAAACTCTCCCTCTCTATTCCCAACCCAATTGCCGAAAAATATTCTTAGAATCTCTCTCCTAAGATATCTCCTCTAAGTTATTAGGAATTATACCACTCCCCAATCAATTCCTAAAATCTCTCCCCCTAATCTATATCTACTTTCTCTCATTTAAAATATTCATATTAATTAATTAATAAAATACAGTTAATATTTAATCCAAGCCATATTCAATGAGTATTAAATATTATTATTACCAAAAATTAATAAATACTATTAGTAAATTACAAAAAACTAATAAATACTGTTATTAATTAATTCATCATGACTTTTTAATGTATTTTGGGTAAATATTGTTATACTCATATTAATTAACAACATTTTATAGAAATTGAAAACTCTTTAACTAATTTATATAAAATTTAGAGTTATATTTAACAACTATCAAAAAGCATAAAATTTTAGTTATTCCTACTATTATAGTTAATAACCAAATGTAGATAGGGGAATAAAATATTATAATTTTGGAAAATGAAATTATTAATTAATTTATATTAGAAATAAAAGATATATTATTATACTTTTGGAAATTTTTGAAAGTTTATTTAAAATGTAGTAAATAATTATTGGAATGTTTTGGAAATTTTAGGAAAATTTATTACATTTGATATATTTTAGAAAATTTTTGAAAATTTGTGTAATTTTCATTATAAACTATTGAAAATTATTAAATCTGAATGAGTATGGGAGAGGGAAAACTGTAATTTGAACCAATAATTACACAATTTATTAAGATAAATTAGTATAATATTGGAAAAATGAAATTATTGATTAGTTTATATTTGAAACTATAAGATAAATTAGTTTAAATTATAATAATAATTTAAAAATAAATTTCAATAAGTTTTCAAATTTACAAAAATGTAATAAATTTTCCAAAATTTTCATAAAATTATATTTTTGAAAATTAAAGATAATTTACTATACTTTTGGAAATTTGAGGATTCCCCCTCCCTAACAGGGAGTGGTTGCCTTGCCTTGAACCTGCTTTACAGCGGGAATAGGGCGATGATGGGTTAGAGTGTCTTCATTATGGAACTGGGACAAGGAGGGGGTGCCCTGTCCTGAACCTACCTCATTGCCATTCCTATATAATTATTCATTATTAGTGAAATTAATAAAATTAAATGTTAGCTTTTGTAATTAATTTTATTTATTTGTAGTAAATCAAATTTTTATTTAAAAATAATAACAATTATTAAAATTACTATAAATGATTAATAAAATTAACTTTATTGAAAAATATTTATTTTTATTAAATTAACAATAATTATTTTTTGTAAATCAACAATAAATAAAAATATAATTATTAAAATTTTAAACATTAACAATAACTTTAAATAATTTTAGTTAATTAACAACAAAATATTATTATTAATTTATCAATTAATTAATAGTAAATAAAATTTATTCAATCTTTCGGATCTTCCCATGCCTCCGCTAGTGGGAAATAAGACCCCTCTCCCTTAATTGATGCTGCATGCACTCTCTACCACCACCTCCATTCTTTTGTGTTCCTATCAACACTATTGTGGGAGAGAGAAAAGAGCCATAATCAAGTGACTATCTTGGTGAGTGGAGATCTACCACCAACTTTATAGTATTTTTTATTTATTTAAGTATTCGATCGTGGCATTGTGGATTGTATGACCGACTTTCAGATATACCATATTTGGATTTTACTTCTATAATCTTCACGTAATTGAACGCAAATATTTGCTTCATGAGATTGATGCATTAATGTTTTGCATTACAAACAAAATACACCTTATTGCCTAATACCTTATATATATATATATATATATATATAGTTGGTCTACCTATTAAACCAATAAGAAAATCACCTATGTTTAACTATTTCTAACAACCATAAAGAAAGAGGGATTTTCTTTTCTAATGTTTAGCCAAGTGACACCACTTTCCCCCACTTCCTCCTAAATTGTCTCTAATTCCTATTTATCTCCTAAATTATCTCTTAAATTATCTCTAACTTAGTAGAGAGATTCTCTCCTAAACTATCTCTTAAATTCATATTTATCTCCTGCCCACAAGAACTCTGCCCACGTTTATCGGAGCCACACATGGAGAACATCTCATCCTTTGCGTAGTATTATGCAAGGGGAGATGTTCCCAATTCAAGGGGGGTAGTGTATTGTGGGTAGGTGTGGGCAGAGTTCTCGTGGGCAGGTGATCCAGACTCATCTATATTTATCTAAAGAAAGTTTCAATTAAAAAATTTAGAACTATTTAAATGTTATAACGAAATTATATACTAAATTTAAAATATTTATTCAAAACACAAAAAATTAATATATTTAATAATATTCATATTATTAATAATTCAATGTTTTTACAAAATCCATCATCAAATTATGTAGTAACAATATAAATTATAATTTTACGAATTATTCAATTTAAATTTTATTCAAAAAATAAAAATTTAACATTAAAAATAAAACATTATTTAAATATTCCAATAACTAAAAATCTTAAATATAAAACATTAAAAATATCTAAATAACATAAAAAAACATTTAATATTACATAAAAACATTAAAATAAATAAAATTCAAATAATGAAAAATTTTAAATATTTTATATATTATTTAAATATTTAAATAAGAAAACATTTAACATGACAAAATTTTTAATAGTTAAAATAACGAAATTATGTAATAAATTTAAAAAAATCATAAAGGTAGAAAAATAATTATAATAGAATTCATAATATTCATATTAATAATAATTTAATATTTTACAAAATTAATAACCAATTATGTAATAATAGTACAATTATAATTTTATGGATTATTAAATACAATAAATAACTAATATTTTATGAATTTAAAAAACAATATTATTTCAATAACTAAATAATATTGTAAATAACAAATTTCACTTATATCAATTAATAATTATAGAAAATAACTGTCAACAAAATTATATTTATTAGTTATAATTTTACAATAATAGTGTATATTCATTATATATTTATATATACTATAATTAATATTTATTTTATTTTCAGTAATTATTTATTGTTTTTTATAAATATGCTTTCAATAATTATTTATAAATGTATTTTTATTATTGTTATTTAATAGAAAATTAACAATAATTATTGGAGATTAAACAACTATAGTTTAACTTTTGAAATTTAACTTATCGTATTTATTGTATTTTTGTTATAAATTTATTTTTAGTAATTATATACTTTTTTATAATTTATTGATTAATACTTATTATAAATTAAACTATTTATTGACTAATTTAGTATATTTTCAGTATTTATTATATATATATATATATATTATATTTTCATTATAAACTTATTTTTAATGATTGTGTATGTTTGCTATAAATTTTCAATAATTATTAGAGATTAAACTATTGTTATTTATTAGAGATTAGACTACAAATTTAGTTGAAATTAGGAGTGTTCAATGATTGGTTCAGTTCAGTTGGAGGTTGTTTCGCCAACCAAATCGATCTAGTCAAGTCTGTAGTTTGTCACTCGAAACCGATTGACCATTAGCGAAAACCCACCAAATCTGGTTGTATCGATTTGGGTTTATTTTTGGTTGTTATTTATTAGAGAATAGACTATAAATTTAGTTGAAATTAGGAGTGTTCATGATTGGTTCAATTCAGTTGTACGCTGTTTCGCCCACCAACTCGGGTTGTATCGATTTGGGTCTATTTTCAGTTTAGTTTGTTTTTTCAAAAGATTTAACCTTAAAAATTAACTTTAAATTTCACAAATTACAATCTCTCTCTCTCTCTAATAATTTTTGTGTATGGATTTATTAGTGGAATTTAATGATGATAAACAAAAGTATAAATGTTGGATTCAATGAGAGAAAATATGATTTATTTAATGATTTAAAAGTGAGACTTAATGAGAGGTAATTGAATGTACTTAATGGTATTCTTTTACTTACATTTTCTACCCTTTCAACGGAGATGAACTAAATTCAAGAGGAGGGGTATTTTAGTAAAGAAAAATTCCAAAAGCCAATACCTCCTCATTCACATTTTTGTAAGTAGTATAGATATGTACACATATATCTATGTGTTAATATTTTTAAAAATATGGTTGAATATGTTTGAATCCATTCTAATAGGATTGTAAATTTTAATTATTTTATTTTATTTTATAAATAAAATAAAAAAACATAATGGTTAACATTATAAAGAATCAATCAATCAAGGGGAGTGGGGATCCCCGTGGAGATGGGGATGGTGATAACTTTCTCCCCTTTAGTGGGGATGGGGACAGGGACGTGGATGGGGATTTTCATGGGGACGGGAATGGGGAAAGGCTCCTTGTCCCTGCCCTGCCCCGTTGCCATTCAAAATCAAACTAATGAAACTGACCAACCCGATTTCTAGTATTTCTAGTCAGCTTTAGTTCAATAATTTCCCAACCCGACTAGGTTGGATCAGTTTCGCTTTGACCATTTGTAAACTAACGAAAATTGAACGACCCGACTATAGATATATATATTAATATTTTATATTTTAAATATATTTTTTTAATACGGGAAAGTGGGAAAATTCCAATATTTCTTAGGATAAAAGTTTATATCATAAATTTAATTTTTAAATAATGTCATTGTAATTTTTCTTAAATATATTTTAAATGTATTTTTAAATTTACTATTTAAATAGTGTCATTGTAATTTTTCTTAAATTTTTTAATTGACCGACCAAACCAAAAATTGACCCAAACTGATATAACCTGAGTGACCAACCCTCCAACCTGACCAGGTCAATTTGGTTGGCAAAACAACCTACAACTGAACTGAACCAACCCGTTCACAATAGTTTAATCTCTAATAATTATTAAAATGTTATAGCAAAAATACACAATAAATTAAAATCAAAAAGCTAAATAACAGTAGTTTAAACTCCAATACTTATTGAAAAATTTCTATTAAATAACAAAAGAAAAATAGATTTATACATAATTATTGAAAATATATTTATCACAAAAAACAATAAATAATTAATGAAATACAATAAATATTAATTTTAGTATAGATAAATATATAATAAATAAAGATTAAGTTTTTAAAATTATTATTAATAAACAATAATTGTTTTGAAAGTTATTTTCTAGAATTATTAATTGGTATAAATGAAATTAGTTATTTACAATATTATTTATTTATTGAAATAATATCATTATTTATATTTTAAAATGTTAATTACTTGTTGAATTTAACAATTCATAAAATTATAGTACTATTAAAACATAATTTTTTTATTTTAGTTATTTAGCTGAATATTTAAAATCTTAATCTATTTATTATAATTGAAAGTTATTCATTAACTATTTAAAATATACTATTAATTGATTTAAAATATTAATTTTAAAATTTTGTTATTGAAGATATTTAGTTATTGAAATATTTAAATAATATTTCATTTGTAATGCTAGATTTTTATTATTTGAATAACATTTAGATTGAATAATCCAGAAAATCATAATTTATATTGTTTGTACATAATTTCCTGATGAATTTTGTAATTATTAATAATATGAAAATTATTAAATCAATTATAATTATTTTTGTCTTTTTAATAAATATTTTAAAGTTATTATATAATTTTGTTAGAAAATTTAAGTAGTTCTTAAAATTTTCAATTCAAACTTTCTTTAGATAGATGTAGACAAAAAGTGGGGGAGAAGATAAATAAGAATTAGAGATAATTTAGGAGAGAAACTCTACTAAATTAGAGATAACTTAGAAGAAAGTTGGGGATAATGGGGGAGGTTGTTTAGGAGAAATTTTAGGATATTAGATTATTTAGGTTATTGGAACTTGTGTGGAGAGAGAGAGAGAGAGAGAGAGAGAGAGAGAGAGTGAGTGAGAGTTTAGGAAGATTTTTTGGGGAAAGTAGAGTTTCTAATTGGTAGTTTAAAACGTGACATGGATTAAAAAAATTCAAAAAAAGAGGAAATTTTCTAGACTTCCTTGTTTTTACTGAAACTTTCTTTAGATGGATGTAGATAAAAAATGGAGGAGAGGATAAATAGGAATTAGAGATAATTTAGTAGTGAATCTCTCTACTAAATTAGAGATAATTTAAAAGATAAATAGGAGTTAAAGATAATTTAGGAGATAAATAGGAATTAGAGAGAATTTAGGAGAAAGTATAGGAAAGTGAGTGCCACTTGGCTAAACATTAGAATAACAAATTTACATTATGGTTACTATAAGTCATGAAGCCTATTTTATTTCCTCATTGGTTTAATGTAATTACTAGTGAATGACTCCGTAATGTTAAATTTACATTATGGAATCAATAATGTTAAATTTATATTTATTAATATTTTAAATAATTATTAAAATTTTAAGAAATATTTATTTAAGCGGAAGTGGATGTGGATAACCACTTTTGCATTTTTTAGGAATGGATTGAAAATGGTGGTAGTGGGTTGTGGGCTTTAGCAACATTTCTCAGAAAATGCCACGTGTTTAGCTTTACAGAAAAATGAGAATGCCATGTGTCTGAATGGTGGGTTTTAGTAAGAATTTCTCAGAAATTGCCACGTGTCTAACTTTCTATAAAATGAAAAGGCCACTTATTTGAATGGTGGTAGTGGGCTGTGTGCTTTAACAACAACTTCTCAAAAGTCTTCCTTATATATATTAGATGTGAAATTAAAAAAAATAAAAAATTCAAAAAAATAGGAAATTAGGATGGGGTTGGGTTAAAAGTTATGTATATGCACCCACAATTGTATGCTAAAAGTTATGATTCTTTTGGTCTTAATAGTTAATATAGTATTCTTTTGGTTTTGCGTTATACATATTTTTATTCTTTCCAAACTAAGCCTTAATTTATGAACAAGTGAGAGCATTCTTTTAAGGTTATGTTTGGTTTAAAGGAAAAGGCAGGGAAAGGAAGGGAAACCTATATAGGCTTGTAAAGGTTTTCCTACATTTCCCTTCCTTTCCCTATTTTTTCCTTCAAAGCAAAGACAATCTAAAGGCAAAAAGAAGTGGATAAGTTGGACTAACCTTAACACAATCCAACCCAATGCCACCTTTAGGTTGGGTTGGGTTAATAATAAGAAATTTTAGATACATTGGATTAGATTAGGGGGGCTGTTCTATAGTGTGGTTGAGAAATTGAGTGGTGTGTTCCAACTACACCATAGGTATAGCAAAATAGGCTTTTGTACTGTGGTCAAAATATGGTAACTTGAAGCACACCACACCTGTATAGACGTTCTACAAGTTGTTGTGTGGTTTAGGCCACACCTTGTATTTTGATTCCGCGTATCTCATATACATAATTTGAGGTGATCTACACCGTCAATCAAGAGAAAACTTTTTTAGTGTTTTTAAGCAAAATGCAAATCAATAGTATGAATTCTTAAAAACAATAATAATAATACTAATAATAAATTTAAAAAACTAAAAGTAATATAAGATATAAAATATAAAATACATACATAAGAGCAGTGTTTTAAAAACCAACCTGGAGGCCAAACTATTTTTGCCTTCGGATTACGGGTCACCAGTTCAACTATTTGGGTCAAATGGGTCAAACCGTTCCACATTAGCAATACATTAATTCATACATACATACATACATACATACATACATACATACATACATACATACATACATACATGCATATGTGTGTAGGTATGTATGAACATGTATTTTATTAATAAATAATGTATAATTATGTTCTATATAGGACCATCAATGATACCCAAAAATCTGAGGTCCGATTTAGTTACCTCGGATTTGGATGAGGTACGATTATATTATAATATTTATTGATTTTAATATATGAATTTTATATAATTAGATTTAAAATTATAAAAAATATATTTTGATATAATATATTATATATAATTTTGTTTTAATTTTTTGGATATTTTAAAAATTAAAGTGGAGCCGGATTAAATCCAAATCCACTCCGAGTCCAATCTGATTACAACCCTAGTACTATATGTAACATATGTATTATTTTATTTAACTTATATTTTTTAATTATGTTTTAATTTTTATTTGTAAAAAATATTAAAAATTGCATTTTGAGGCCCAAAAGGGTTTTTTTTTTGACAAAAACAGTAGGGCGGTGCCTATGGCATCTTGGGACGTATAGATATCAAAAAGTTACCAAAAAGAAAAAAAAACCACCTCAATTGAACATCAAAATGCAAAGTTATGGCCTCCCAAAGTTTGCATACACAATTAGTGTGCAACCCGTGACCTGATCACTAGGTCGAATGGGTCAATGGCCCAACTGTCCAAGTTAGGTTGGGAAATTGCTGAACCAAAACCCACTAGAAATACTAAAAAACTGACCAACCCGAGTCGAGTTTGTCGATTTTATCGGTTTGATCAACAACCTAACTGAAATTAATTATTGTTATTTTTGTATTGTAAAAAAATATTAAAAGTAGTATATAAAATATAACTAATTGTTAATTATTTAAAAGTTTAAAATATAAAACAATTGTCTACTCTTATGTGCTTTTATTGATTAACTTTCGCTTAACAAAGCTCGTGCATCACTCGGGTCCTTGCTAGGTGCAACTTGAGTGGGTTGGGTCGGGTTCATGGTCAATCCAATCCTATGTCTCAAACCTCAAGCTCAAGCTTGGTCTAATCCAAGGTTAAGCCTGAGTTTATCAACCTAGGCCAACTCAAACATAACTAAGCATCTCAGGCTTAGGGAAGGCAATTTCTATCCTACCTGGTAGGTATCCACCCCTACCCACCTCAATGGGGCGGGCTTTTTCGTTTGAATGATGGGTTTGGGGCAAGTCAGGTTTTGGGAGTCTACAATCCGTACATTATGGGTTGGGTACGATATTAAGTTAAACCCGACCACCTCAACCTATTTATTGTTGAAAAGCATATAAACTTTATGTACTAGGTTTTGAATTTAATAATAATAATATTTTGAAATAGATGTAAAGGATAATTGATAGTTTGTGTGTTCTTTTACATATTAATCAAATAATTGGAAATTTTGTTGTTTACTTATGTTATTTTACTTATTTATTACTTTTATATGAGAAGAAATATTAGGAAATTAGATGAGGGTTTTAAACCCAACCCACCCCTACTCTTGAATACGGGGAGGGTTTTGCATTTTCATATGCGGGGAAGGCTTGGATTCTCAATATATATATATATATATATATATATATATCATAAAATGTTGGCCAAACTTAAATTGCATCGGATCAGTACTCGAGGCCTCATCTTAAGCCTAATCTGAGTTTATTTTAGGCCCAAGTTTTTTGGCTAAAGTCCATCTTAAAGTTAAAAAACTCAAACCCAACCTATGAAAAAGCTTTGATTGAACCGGGTCGGGCTTGAATTGGGTATGTCCCATTTGCACCCCTAGCTCTATTGCTTGAAACTATTTTAACAAAACTCATCACAGAGGTCCCCACTAGTTTATATATATTGACATGTGTTAAGAAATAGGTGTCACCAAGCACCAAATATGGCTTTTTCAAATTTAGACACATGTCATTTTCTGTGCTGTTAAAGCCCACAACCCACTACTACCATTCATATAGGTGGCTTTTTCATTTTTTAGAAAGCTAGACATGTGGCAATTTTTGAGAAATTCCTGTTAAATCCCACAACCCACTACCAAGCTATAGTTCCTCACCATTCACACACATGGCCTTCTCATTTTTTTGGAAAGTTAGGCACATGACATTTTTTGAGAAGTTGCTGCTAAAGCCCACGACCCATTACCACCATTTTCAATCCATTCATAAAAAAATGCAAAAAATGCAAAAGTGATTATCCATAACCACTTACGTCTACATTCTATCAATTTCAATTAATCATTAACCCTCTATGTATCATAATAAAATAAAACTATCCATATTCTAATAATTATTGAAAAGTTATTTTTTGAAATAAATATTTCTTAAAATTTTAATAATTATTTAAAATATTAATAAATATAGATTTAACATTACTGATTCCATTCACTAGTGAAAACTAAATCGTGAGAGATACCCATTAACAAGAACATATACTATATCCTTAATAAACTAAAATTAAGGGGAAACCATAATCATATTTGATTATGGTTTATCACTCCTAAGGTATTGAGCATAGGCCCCATGATCATCTTTAGCGTCGCTCCCACCACCTCTGCTATACGCTTATAACCAAAACCACCATGTACCCTGCAGCAACCATCACTACCACCATCACCATGGCCACCTTCATGTTCTCCTCCGGCACACTACCTTCAGTGTCTCTACCAGCTCTCTTACCACCACTGCCGTAATCACTACCATCGCCACTAGCAGTATTACCACCACCACTAATTGTCCACTATCATAATTGCTTCCATGTTTTCCACCAGCACCATAGCCACCACTATGCTCACCACCACTATCCCCACCATCTCCGTGTTCTCTATCAGTTCCATAGCCAACGCCTCCACCTATGCTAGGGTTGTAATCCGATTGGATCATATTCAATTTGATTATCAAACCCTTAGATTCGAATCTGATCTAAAACCCGAAATGTTAGTTTCAGATTGGATTTGGATTTAATGTGTCTGACATTTTATGCTTAAAAATGATAAACAAATTAAAATTTTATAAAATTAATAAGTTCTAATTTATAAATATATAATGGATATATATAAATATAAAATATTAAATTTATTAATTATAAATTTTATATAATTGTACATAAAATCTGTATACATATTTATATTACATATATATAACAATATCTAATCAGACTCGAATTTTAATGGGATTGAATAGGGCTAAATCTGCATCCAATGCAATTAATCAGATGTAAGTTCTAACGATAATTGAATTTATGTCAAATCAGATATTTGACTTTCACCACCATTGCCACCATCACTAGCTATCATATCCAGTATAACCATGTTATCCTACAATTCCGTAGCCACCTTCTTCGTCCAATTCAAAGTAAAGAAAACACCTTTGCTCAATAATGGAAAGGAAACAAAAGTAAATTGCTGAAATCAAAGTAAAGAAGATGTTCCACTCCCCACAAATGGATTAATCGGTATGAATTTATAGGGTAAATTGCTGAAATCTCCCCTGGAGTTTAATAATTGCAATCACATTCTCTAAACTTTCTGGTACAGTTGCAAGTAATTCTCTTTGGTAGAATTTTTTATAAAATGTCCAAAATGCCCATGAAGGTATTATTGAGGTTAGTTTCTACAGAAAAAATAAACAATGCAAATTTTATGAACAATAAAATAAAGAAAATTAATTTAAAATTGCAACTTTACCTTTGATTGATATGAAGGAAAAATTTGAAAAATAAATTGATTTCAGAAAAGAGATGGAAAAGGCTTGGGGTAGTGATTCATATGAATAGAAAATTTGGAAAATAAACATTATTGTCAAAACTCAAGTAACTGCATAAGTATTTTTGACAATTTTATGTCATTCTTAAAAAATTCTACCAGATGGAGACTACTTGCAACTATGTTAGAAAATTAAGGAGAGGTAATTGCAATTACCAAACTTCCGAGAAAGTTTCAGCAATTTACCCAAATTTATAAACTAAAGAAGGTCAAAAACCGAGTGGATGCTTATGGAGTGGTTGTAACCTTTATTTCAATTCTCAACACATACAGTCTTAAATAACTTTTAGTTAGCCATAACAAATTAAAATCTACCTCTTCCATACCTTTCCATACTTCTATTAGAATCCCATCAGGTGTCTTCACAAATATTTTATATTTATATTACATGTCATATAACATAAATTATTATATATACTAAATATGATGTATTTAGTAACATGGGCCTGAATCTTGATCTGACTCGGATCAGCTTAAGCTTGCATGCTTGGTAGATCGTTCATGGGCCAATAACCTGACGGGCCCGTCCCTGCCTAGCCATTATTTATCAGGTTTGGACATGATTTTAGGTCCCTGGGCTAAGGCTTGAGCCTAAAACACTAGGCTTGACTTTTTTTCTAGGTCGGATTTAGGCTTTCCAAAAAAAAAAAAGTTAGGACCAAGCCTAAGCTTAATCTGATAATATTTTATATAATAAAACATAAATTTTATTTAGTAAAAATATATTTTATATTTTTTTTCTTTGTTATCACTTTTCTCAAGCCATAGTGAGATCTTTCAATATTTTTTTGGCTCCAAGGTTGTTTAATATAAATAAATCAGTTTTGTACTTTTGATGTTGAGTAAAAAAAAAAAAATCTTCTTGACCAATTTCTATATTGGGCTTCGTGTTTGGACCCAAACTTAAAGCTTTATATGAGGGTTAGGCTCGGGCTCAATATCTAGGCCTGATAGTTGGATTATGCTTGACCTCAGGCCTAAACACATCATGTTAATAGAGACAAAGCTCAACCCAATCCGGCCCAGCTCAGCCATGAATAGGGATGGCAACTTTCCCTCTCCAACCCCATCGGGTTGGGGTCAAGGACGGGGAATGAAGTCCCCGCCCTGCCCCGATCCCGGTTATATATATTATATTAAATATTATTTATATTATATATATCAAATTATATTTAAAAATAATATTTATATTTTAAAATTTTCTTTTATTTAATTAAGTAAATTTAATTTTCAAATAAAATTTGTTAATTAAAAATTTTAGGGATTTGGATCCCATGGAGAACCCACCTTCATTGAGGATCAAGGATAAAGAACAATTTTTATTCCCAATGGGAATCAAGGTCAATAATAAGAATTTATCTCTAAATCAAAATTAGAAACAAGGAATATGATCCTGCTCCAAACCCACCCTGTTTCTATTCCTACACATGAACAGGTCTAATACTCATAGTCTCAGAGTTCTTACTCCTTTGATGATCCTTTACTGAGCAACGGAGATCCAAGAATCCTTGGGGCCATGCAACATGTATCACCTGGCATTTATCATATGAAGTATTATAGCGCTACAATCCTTTTTATCTACTTGCATGTAGGGGTGTCAATTGAACTGGATTTGGTCCAATCTAATTCAGTTTAATGTGAGTCCATTATAAATGGACCAGGTCCAACCCACTCCAATGAATATTTTGGACCATTTCGGACCGGTCCAGTTCAATGTCTGGACCATTCAATTTGTTTAAATTCATTTTGATTTAGATTGGTTTCAACCCAAACCTGGTCCATTGAGACCTATATTCTTATCTTATATCAATGAATCAGATATTGGCTTAATTCCACCCAATCCAATATAAATTTATTACGGATGGACCAGGTCCAATCCAATCTAATAAATATTTTGGACCGAATTGGTCCAATCCAATATGTCTTGTTGGTACTTTCCAATCCGTCCAAATTGATTTTGGATTGGACGGATATAATCCAAAACCGGTTTAACATCGTACACTGCAGGTGGATCTCGTCTCATTTTACCCACCCAAATTTCCATCCGAGAAGGGCTGCTTGATACAAAATATTTGTATAATTTATCTTTCTATAGAACAAGATCCCAGCTATTTCTTTACAAGTTTGTTAACAAATTTTTACAAATCCAGCTGGACCTCTCTCTCGTTCTCTCTCCCCTTTATCACCAAAACCATCCTTTGATTTTATCTAGTAACGACGGTCTCATTGCCATCATTCAAAACCACAAGTCAAAAGATAGAGCCTTATCTATATTATTTTAGACCATTTTGGATCGGTCCGAATCAATATCTCTAACTGGACCAATCAATCCGTTCAAATTGGTTCCCATCCAAATCTGATCCATTAACATCTGTATTCTTATCTTTTATCAATGAATCATAATCTTATTTCAAATATGATCTAATCCAATATAAATTCATTAGGAATGGATAAGATCCAATCCAATCTAATAAATACTTTAAACCATTAAATATAAACCGATCCAACCATTTTGATTTTGATTTAGACATAGTCCAACCCAAAGCCAATCCCTTCTCACCCCTATTTATTACATGCTCTATTCATTAATGGTTCTTGGCCCGGCTAAATGTCCCCACTGTAGTTTCTCTTTGCAATACTACTATTGTTTTTCACATTCATATATTTAGCATCTAAGCAGATAAAATCTTATAATACTACTATTTTGTTTTTTCACATTCATATATTTAGCATCAAAGCAGATAAAATCTTATAGCTAACTGAGGGATAATTCGATAGTTAGATGATTTGTCTTAGCAAAGATGTGGCTTCTTCAACTCTCGCTATCATTGTCTTTGAAAGAAAAGAATTGAGATCATTGGCGCCCTACTGATACGCGTTTCAGCGTGCATTGAGAATATTTCCCACACTATCTTTGAGAGATGTTTCCAATACACATCTTTTAATACACAGTTGAGATGTATGTTAAAAAGTTTATGCAAATTCAAGAGGGAGGATATAAAGCATGTTTTCTTGCACTTCAACATTGCTAAGCATGTTTGGGGTTGTGCTGATGTCAATCCTATAATTTTAATGGGGAAAGTAATCATCAAATGGTTCATTGGTGGATTACTATTCACAAGAGGGACATTACAGAGAAAGATATGCTGAAGGAAAAGTGTGTGTTCATTCTATGGCAAATATGGAAGAATAGAAATGGGAAAATATTTGAAAACAAAGAGGATGATCCCCTGCTTATTGCTGAGAAAGCAGACAAGGCGTTTGCAGAGTTCCAAGAGCTTTTAGATAAGTTGGATCACAGCATAGAAAAGAAAAAAATGTAATCTTTTTACTTGGATCCCCCCGCCCCCCAAGTATGGTGAAATTAAGATAAACTTTGATGCCTTTCGTTTGATAAATGATTTTTGTTCTGTTATAGCAATTGTAAGAGACCATTTGGACAGGGTATTGGATTCCAAATGCTTCACTCTTGACAATACTTCTATTAATGCGGTTGAGGCTTGGGCTGAGTGAAAGGCGGGGACTCAAAAATTGTTATTAGCTACTTAAAATAGCAGATATCTTCACTGTAAAATTTTAGGAACATCATCTTAGATTGCTTAAAGTTGAAGCAATTGCTGGAGCGAGGTGTTCAATATAGACATGTGTTTAGAGAGGCAAACCTAGCGGTGGATTGGCTCACTCACAAAGCATGTATTCTACTCATTCTGTTTTTACTTTTAACTCTTGTAATCTTTAGAAGGATCTTTGTTTTATTTGTTTCAGTGACTTTTGGGGTCGTGCTTCCCCCGGGTTGTGTAGCACATATGACGCGTGTAAGGAATTCAGGCGTTGATTAATACCAAAAAAGGTTAATAAAATCTTCTTAAATTGAAAATAAAAGTAGATAATAATTCATGCATAACAGATCCAAGCACAACTGAGTTGATACAGAATTACTACAATGCTGCCCACTTACTCAAGACGTAAACCCTTTGATTAGGCTACGTGTGTGACCTTCCTCTTACTTATAACAACTTTATTATATTTGAAAAGAGATACCACTTGCTTAGGCTTCCCGAGGGTTTTTCTCAAGGGGCATATCCACCATGGCCACCTCCGGCTCCATAGCCACCACCGCCCCCACTACCATAGCCACCTCCATGTGCTCCTCTAGCACCATAGCCAGTACCACCACCGCCTCCACTGCCACCTCCACCACCATAACCACCACCACTTCCCCCTCCCGCTCCCTCTCCACTACCATAACCACCACCAT
The DNA here is from genome assembly GCF_000365185.1 of Nelumbo nucifera. Next base: position 218,835 of record NW_010729215.1, on the reverse strand, counting down.
GTGCTCCCCCAGCACCATAACCACCGCCACCACCGCTACCACCACCTCCACCATAGCCACCACCATGTTCTCCTCCAGCACCAAACCCAGCACCTCCACCAGCTCCTTCTCCACTACCATAGCCTCCACCTTGTGCGCCCCCAGCACCATAGCCGCCACCACCGCCGCTACCACCACCTCCACCATAACCACCACCATGTTTTCCTCCAGCACCGTACCCAGCACCTCCACCAGCTCCTTCTCCACTACCATAGCCTCCACCTTGTGCTCCCCCGGCACCATAGCCGCCACCACCGCCGCTACCACCACCTCCACCATGTTCTCCTCCAGCACCATAGCCAGCAGCACCACCACTTCCAGCTCCACTACCATATCCACCACCATGTTCACCTCCAGCACCATAACCAGCACCAGCACCACTGCCAGCTCCACCACCACTACCAGAGCCAGCACCACCCTTTTCTCCTACAGCTCCATACCCAGAACCCCCACCCGAGCCTCCACCCCCGCCAGAGCCTCCTACAACTCCTCCCCCATAACCAGCACCTCCTCCACCTCCATAGCCTGAACCGGCACCGATGCCAACACCAGCACCAGCACCAGCACCATGGCCGGCAACACCCTGTGAGCCCAGATCATAGCCAACCCCCTCCTCTAGAGTGAGAAGGGACCTAGCGGCGGAGCATATGCACATGCCCAACAACAAAAACAAAACAAAACTAGAAATTCTGTGAGTAGCCATGGGAAGATGTTCAAGTCCCACAACCACGGGATGGGAAGAGAGGATCGGTATTTATAGGGATCGCGAGGGTGTCCAAAAACCGCGTCGCATGATCTAAGCAATGGTTGAGGCACATGCAAAGGGTCCCACAGTGTGGTCCATTAGACCAAAATATACACTCACTCACTCACTCATGCTAGGAGTCTCTCGCTAGTGTGGTTTCGCTGTCGTCCATATCGGATCAAATGTATCAACTTTTGTTAGGTAAAGCTTCGGACGTCGTCATTTTTCTTTATTCTCTACTTTCTGATGAATGTACGTCGATCGACTTATTTCCATATCGTTTCACACCAAAACTTCATGAACTTGAGTTGTTAGTGCACAAATCTCCCAGTGCTTCTGCATATATGGCATTTTGGGCCCATCGTATAGCCACTTCTTCACCATGGATTCTGTGTTTAGAGCCATAGATGAATTCATGTCTCAGTCGTTGTTCGCAGTTTTTGGGTCTTTTTAATGTGAACCAGTTTTAGATGAGCTTCACAAGGCAATTGATGATGAAGAAATTTGGCCTCTTAATCTTGGATTGAGGGTGACTAGAACATTATATTCTACTACTGCCTCATTAAGAAATCAAATATATGCTTTCCCGTCCTTTCGAAACTCGACCATGATCACAATTCACAACTCAATTGAGTTTTGTGTGGAAGGAATACAAATACAATTATGTTGCGTGTAAATACAAATAGTACTATACATATTTTAAATACATTTGTATTTATATTCTTAACGAACTGAACCTCGTACAAATACACAAATATGTAGGTGCAAAATTTTGTTTTTTATATTAGGGTTATTTATTAAAATACCCTTATAGTTTTATTAATTTACTAAAGCCTACCCTATATATAGTTTGTGTTTTATTAAAAACATCCCTTACAGTTTGCAATCAATTTATTTAGTGGACCTTTCATTAGATGAAAATAGAAAATGATAGTTTTAATCCTAATACCCATTCAATAAAATTTAATCAAAAGAAACTAACAATAAAAATATTATTTTTGCCCCTGTTAAAACATGGACAATCACACTATCATTTTATACAAAAAGTGTTTTAATCTTAATGACTAAGTACTTGGTCAATTTTGTTTTTTATACAAAAAGTGTTATGGGTACTTTTGGAATAAACAATCATGGATCTATATCCTTGAACATTTTTCACTCAGTTTAGGGGGTACTTTTGGAATAAACAACCATGGGTCCATGCCCTTAGCATTTTTCAGTTACTTTAGGTGATTATTTTACTATTTTTAAATGGAAAAACAAATAGTCCTTCAAAGATCCATTATACAAATAGGTTGCATACTATAAGAGGTGTTTCAGTAAAATGCAAACCATAAGGTAAGCTTAAGTAAATTTGTGAAACTATAGGAGTTATTCTAGTAAATGACTCTGGCCAAATTTCTTAAATTACCTCTATGTTATTAGCTAATTGACTAATTCTACCCTTACTGTTTAACTATTATCTTAAAATACCCTAAGTTGTGTGACAAATGACTAAAACCTCCTGTATTATTAACTTTCTGTCACACTCAGTCATATATGACATCAGGTGACTAATATTTTTTCAAAAATTTTAAAAATACCCTTAGTATCTCCATGTTGAAAAATTCCAGCTTTCTTACATACGAGTATCTCTCAAATCTCAGATCTCAGACTCCATGCTGTCTCTCTCAGACTCCATGTCGTCTCAAATATGAGATCTAGTGAGAGAGATGGCATGGAGTCAGTCCAGATCTCAGACTCATGCCGCTCCTACGGTATCGTTTGAAGCTCACCAGAATTGTTGGTCGAGACCCAGATCTTAGTCCAGACCCCCTTTCCGATTTGCACATCGCAACCCAGAAACGGGCATCAACATCGGACTGAACCTCCTTTCTTATCTCTTTCTCTTGCACAAATTGTCGTGACCACCCCCTTTTCCAATTTACACATCGCAACCTAACCGGGCATCACACTCCCTGTTCTCGGACGTGCCTTGTTCTGTGGCAGTGGATTGTTGCTGCTGTCACCGCTAGTTTGAGTTGTAGTTGCGGTGGTTGGAATGAGGTCGGTGGTGGTGAGGAGCAAGGGCGAGAGAGAGAGAGAGTGTTGAGAGAGACAGCTTTCGGTAGGAATAGGAGGTGACCCGTGAACGTGAGGAGAATGGTTGGCACTAGGGTGATGGGTCAACGTGCCTCACGTTTACCGAAGGACATTAAAGAATGGGATTATTCTCCGGCGAAGAATCATGTATGGTTGGCGTTAATAAAGGAACAATGGTCCAAATTCTCTATCTTCTGGGTTCAAATGAAGAAGACAGTGAATAGTAGATTTGTTGATGGAGAGAGAGACATTGATGCAGGAAAAGGCAAATCTGGCAGTTACAACTTCTAGATGATAAAAGCAATGTTTAGAACAGAGGTCGTTCAGGGATGATGGGTTCTTTGCCCCAATTCGTTCCCAATAATAGAGGTCATAAACATAAGTATACGTCTCAACGTTGCCTCCACTTCTCCAAGTGGATTCTTCGTCAGAGAAATTGGGAGGGTACAGATCCCCTGTTAAAATCAAAACGTTTTACGCACTAGCTAGGCAGTATTCTGGGCCACGCAATGGAGAATTTGTAGAAATCAACACCCATGTTCTTCAACAACTGAACATCTTCCTGTTAATAAAGTGGTAAGAGATTGATAGTTATTTTAACTCGATCTGATTTAGAACAAAATGAGTAATTTAATTTAGAAGAACTGACGTCTTCCTGTAAATAAACAGTCCAGATTTTATATTATGAGACACAATGGGAGAGAGGGAGAGAAAAATGAGAGAATGAGAAGAACATGGGGAAGAGGGAGTTCATATCTTAAAGAGCAAAAATGACATTTTGTCCTTTTCCTTATGATTTAAATAATAGCAATTATCAGAAATAGGGGTATTTTAAGATAATAGTTAAATAGTAAGGGTAGGGTTAATCAATTAGCTAAACAGTAGGGTCAGAAATTTGCCCTTATATTATTTGTGTGTATTTATACAATGCTATGATATTGTGATATTATTGATATTTGTACTTTCCAAATTGAACCAATGCCATAAGTAGAGGTGTAAATGGGGTTGTGCCGCTCGCGGCCTGACATGATGATCCGTGGGTCATGCCAGGTCCAACATGATCATGCGGGCTGTATTGGACTTGGTGTTTTAGGTCCACAGGCCGGCACGACACGACATGACCAAGAGGCGGCATGACCATATATATTATATATATTTATATAATATTATATAAATTATAATTATATAATAATATATTAATAAAATAAATATTTTTTTTATTTTATTATACTAATTTATTTAATTATTGTATATATAAATAATTTTATATACAATAACTATACTAATTTATTACACCTCTAGCCACAAGTCTCCTAATGTCTCAGCCAAGCCAATATGGCAACTTACGAATCTACTACATCTGAATGTACATTTCCTGAATACGTCTCATGAAATGACTTCCCCCATCACTGAGCAGACTCCACAAACTCGACAAGTCAGTATTTCAAGCCAACTCAAGCCTTTAGGCATTAAATCACTATTGTAGGATGTAGCAAATATTTTGATTCTCTCAGAACCGGGTAGACAGTCAAAGTAATCTTTGATTTCAGTGCAATAACAATGATAATTTTTTATTAGAAATAGGGTAAATTGTGCGAAGAAGTACGGATAGGCTAAATGCAGATTAATGACAATTTTTCCCATCCTCGGCGGGATCCGACTTCCCCAATCTCATGGGGATTGTTTTGGCGGAGCGAGGACGGAGACGGGGATTAATAGGGATCCCCGATTAGGGTCGGGGTCGGGGATGGGATTGAGGTCCCCGTCCTGCCTCGACCCCGGTTATATATATCAAAATATATTTAAAAAATTATTTATAATTTAAAGTTTTTATTTATTTTAAGTAAATTTGTTCTTCAAATAAATACTGTTATCTAAAAAACATTTTTGGGATTCGAGTCCCTACGGGGAATCCATCCCTGTTGAGGATCGAGGATGGAGGACAAATTTTATCCCTGGCGGGGATCGAGAACGGGGACAGGGGTTACTTTTATAATTAGGGTTGGGGATGGGGAATATGATCCCCGCCCCATTGCCATTCCTAATGCAGATTCCTGATTTCCATGCAGAACTATAAACATTCAAAAGGTCAAAAACCCACACTTTATGCACCCATACCCGCCTGTGAATTGGCATCAATTCTGAACTGACGCCTACCCCAAATGTACTTTTAACCCACAAATTCTGACCTTGGGCTGAATCGTCATTCTCCCTAAATTGTGAAACCTCCCTTAAAGTTTTTGATAGTTGCTGAAAGCTTTCTTAAATTTAGAATAAAGGCAAATTTAGTAAATAAATCAATTTTGGAAAAAAGATCTGAAGAATTTGAGGTAGTGGTTCATATGAAAAGAAAATATGGAAAATAAACATTTTTATTCAGGAGAGGTGATCACAATTACCAAACTTCAAAGAAACTTTCTGAAGGGGATGAGAGATCCATCGTATGGACGCCCAAATCTTGCGGAATAAAGGGGCGAATTTCAAAAATTTTTCTCTCCCTTTCAACTGAGAATCGCATTCCCTGTTTAGAAAATCATATTTTCAAGGATCAATCTTGAACTATAAACTGAACCAGATTTGAACCAAAAGAAGTAGGAGAGGATTATACTTGATACGGAGAAAAAGTATCTCCCAACGAAGGTGTTCATGCCCAAGGAAGGATCCAAAGACTGCTCCCACTGAAGATGGCGCAGTGTAGGATGGAGCAGAATCAGCAGTATTCATCTTCAAGATCTGGTTCTGTGGGCAGATGCAAGATTAGCCCATAAGATATTATCCTCAATGGTCTTGCACTTAATCTCTTAGCCCATAATGATCATACACTGCCCGACAAGAGAGGACATCGTCCTCGGCTGCAAGGAACAATGTTGCATTCTCTACTTATATGGATCCCAGGAATTAAAACCTTTTGCAAACATTTTAGAAACCATAATATATATACTTTTATATCTCATATAAAATATACTTTGCAAAACAAATCTCAACG
>NW_010729215.1:190812-212652 GCF_000365185.1 Nelumbo nucifera | reverse complement strand
TGTATGTGCCTAGGGTCTCACCCTGGCAGCTGAGACAGGCCACCCCAACCGGCTTGGTGGCACAACAGTGTCAGCCTTATCAGGATAGGTCTCCCTAGACCGACCCACTGGCTGTGAACATTCTAAACTAACACGAGTCTCATTAAGTGTCTAGTTTAAGGATATTACACAGAAACATACCAATAGAACATGAATCAAATATGCATTTTTATTCATTTACAATAAACTCATAAAGTACATCATTTTGATTGAAGCTAAGGGCATACAAAACTGTCCAACACTTTCAGTAACAACCAGAAACATCAAGGGAGGTTTCAGCAATTTACCCAACAATAAAGAAAAACAATATCAATTTGTTCATGATGTGGATCATGTACTTCGATCAGTATTATCTTGTAATTAAGTCAATTAGAGGAAACAAAGAAATTTTAACTTTCAAGGGAGACAACAGCAAATCAATTGTTTATCGGAGAGTCTCTTGTTAGAGAAAAAGTGGAGCTCCCACTGTCTCAAGAGGGAGAATAATTTCAATGGGGTGGGCCTTAAAAGTAAAAGAAAATCTGGAATAAAAGCTGTTATGGCTTATGTAACCTTTCTTAACCGACAGTTTTTTTTTTTTTTTTTAAACCCGACAGAGTTGATTTATTCTAAGAGAGAGATGCTATACATCCGACCATATTGACTTAGGTGAAAAGAGATTTCCGTGTACGACTCTGGCTCATGAGATCGCATTTGTATCTTTTACAGACCTTTTAAACTTCCAACCAGAATAAAAGCTGGCTCCTAGCTGCAGCCTCTATGCCTGCTAATTTTTGCTTGTCTTGGGTTTATGTTTGAAATTAAAGGCAGAATTAGATTTATCATACTTGTAACAAAATTACTACAAAATTGATCGGATTTAATCTGATTAAAATTCGAATCCCATTCTTATATGGGATGGGACRGGAATGAGGAAAATATTTTTGTTTTAAATTGGGGACGGGTGGAAATGGGATTTGTATATAATTTCCTAAAATCGCCTTGAACCCGGTGGTGAACTATTAAAATATTATTAAGTATAATATTAATTTTTAAAATACCTTGAATTTTCCCTAAATTTCAAAAGACCTAAGATCCCATTTTCACATTTTTAAAATATCCCAAATTTTCATAGTCCCATATCTATAACACCCCTGAAATTTAATGTATTTTTAGGTAATTTCTTTTGAGTGGGGAAAATGTGGAGATTTCCCATCCTTGACGAAGAAAGGGTGGCCTGCCTCGAACCGACCCCGAACTCACCCCATTGCTATTTCTAGATCTGAATGTCCATTTAGCTAGGGATGAGCAAACGGTTTGTTCGGTTGAAAATCAAACTTTTCAAAGCCGAACTACTGGAATTGAAAACTGAACCGAAACCGAAGTTTGATTAAACCGAACCAATTGTTTTGGTTAATTCAGTTGTTTTGATTAAACCGAACTTCAAGCAGGTGGGTCATTCACTGAGAAGTGAAAAAAAAAAGAATAATGGTTTAGTCTTGCTCACCATTGCAGTCTCAAAGATTCACAGATGCTCACCGTGGAGAATAACAGTTCAGTCTTGCACTCTTGCTCACTATTGTTATTGTAGTTTGAAGATTCACAGTTGCAGTCTTGTAAATTCGCAGATGCTCACCATTGTAAAATAACATAAAAAAAAAGAATAGATTCTTATATGCTCACTGTTGCAGATGTTCACAGGGTGCGTGCAATTGTAGAGATAGGTGGGTTCACTCCTCAGTCTTCACTCTCCACTAGAGAAGTTAAACTGGAACTCGCCGCTACCGTCCGCTGCTGGATTAACTGATGTAGCTGCTCGCTGGTGGTAGATGATGGAAGATGAAGCCCAGCCAAAAGGTCGCCGACACCTGGGTGGGAAGACAAAGTCTCAAAGGGGAAGCAGGAAGGGGTTTTGCGTTCTCACCGCTTTCACCCGCTGCTAGATTAACTGATGTCGCCGCTCGTCACTTGCTGGTGGTAGATGACAGAAGATGAAGCTCAGCCAAAAGGTCGCCGACGCCTGGGAAGGAAGACAAAGTCTCGAAGGGAAAGCAGGAAGGGTTTTTGCGTTCTCGTCGCTGCCGCCCGCTGCTGGATTAACTGATGTCGCCGCTCGCTACTTGCCGGTGGTAGATGACAGAAGATGAAGGCTGAAGCCCAGCCAAAAGGTCGCAGATGCCTAGGTGGGAAGACAGTCTCGAAGGGAAGCAGGAAGGGGTCTTGCGCTTTTTTTTTCGAAATTTCTATTTCTATTAGGATAGGATTTGGGAAATTACTAATTAAGAGTTAAGACTAAGACTTAAGAGGAAAACTATTTTACCTACTTATCCCTATAAATTTTTTCGGTTAACCAAATTGCTAAATGCCATAACCGAAACCGAAAACTGAACTTTAAAAACCAATATTTAAAATTGAAACCGAACCAAATCCCTGAACTAACCGAGCCGAAATTCCAGTTCGGTTATTCAGTTTTAACCGAAGTATGCTCATCCCTACATTTAGCTACAATCAAATCAAATCAAATATGAGAGACATGATCTATTTATTAATTAGGTTTAATTCCAATGCTACTTGATTTGATCTGATCCAACCCAATTATATTTATTAAAGGCAAAACCAAAGGTGTAGGAACTGCACCTTAGAACAAAAATGTGAATTAGTAATAAAATGATACATCATATATAACACCTTTAATGTTGTTAAGACTGAATATACTTTGTAAATCATGAATTAATAAAAAGCAATTAGATCATATGACGTTTTTAATGTGATTGATTGAAACCTTGATTTAATGTACATTAAATATTAGTAAATACATTATAAAAAAATCAGATTTGAATCTATGTTTTATATATCTATTAGATATTGGACCAAATCTCGGTATAATATATTTGCAGCCCAACAAAATAAGATTGATGGGTGGTTTATATTGAGGCTAAGACATACATGAACTGGTCGGTCATCACTATAATTCACAAGTCTGGATATTTTGCTTTTGAGTAATCTCTCGTTTTATGCTGCGGATGCATAAGGTCCTGTAGTGAAAGAGTCTATTTATTACTTATTAGTACACAAATTTTAACTAAGTGCTGAGTTTGGAAACGGGGAAAATAAAGTATAAATCCTGGTTCAGGGTAAATTAATTTGCACTTTGATTCATTTTTGTCTGTGTTTGGTAATATTATATTTATGCATTAACAAATGATAGACCAGTGTATATTTACATTGATAATAAGATGTATTTGGTAAGAAATATATGTTTTATTGATAAAAAAAGCATATGCTTTATTGAAATTCATGTTTGCATTCATTACAGCTAAAAATCTATTTGGTAAGAAGATAAATTTGTCAGTCCAAAATTAACCCAACTTTATAATTTATATAAATCATTTTACACTCTACATATTTGCATCGTTTCCAAACACAGCCCAATAAACTTTGCAACATGTATTAAATGAAGGATTTTAATTATACAACATTATCAGTTCATCATCCAAAGTGGATTCGTTTTTAGATGGTATCGGCACTCTTGTCTTCCCCTACACTAAATTGTGTTTTTAAAGAGGGCGACAGCGAAAAGTGGATACCACATGAGGCTTATTTTTTTAGGGTGCTCATAAAAACCCAAAAAAAAAAGTCAAACAGAAAAATATGATTAATTGAATTAATCGGTTCTGTGTTCTGAAAAAATATCGAGGTATCATTTTGGTTTTGGTTAAAAACGATTATCCAATATATATATATATATATATATTATTATATAATTATGTATTTATTTATAATATATATTTTCTCCTTTTTTGATCTGTTTGCATTGTAGAGGAAGCATAATATAAAACCTGAATCAAAGTTCAAATCAACGGGATACCGCCGTTGTGTAGTCTCTTGGAGGATTTGATTAGTTACCACCTATTTTACCAACTCCCCTCCCCCAGGGGTTGAATTTGGTGGACAGCAGCTGATTGTTCATAGGTGGACTAACATTATCAGTATATCGAAGAATGGAAGATAATAGAAATAGACTCTTTTCTTTTGAGGTTTGGGTTATGGAAAAGTCTTTTGGTAAGAATCACTTTCAAAATTTGATGTGGTTTCAAGTCTAAACAATTCTTAAGCCCACATGGACATAAATATTTGATGGAAAAGTATTTATACTATAATTAAACAAAATAAGCTAAATTTTAAAATAAAAATAAGTTAGAATTTACACTCAAATCATTTACAGTGCCATAATTTTGCATTAACACAACCTTTATATGTACTAGGAAACAAAAGGCAATCCAACTATGGCTATATGCATTGTGGATAAGGATAAGCAATGCAGTGGTGGATCATTATGTATCTAAGCTAAAAGAAAAAACCACCTATTTCCTTAAAAATTCCCACTGAAAGAAAAGACTGAGAAATGATAGAGACATTCCATAATACATACAATGAATTCACTCCCTAACCAATTCGCCCATTAAGCGGGGTGTTTGGCATCAATGTATTTCACAACCGATTCATTTCTCCTGATCTGTCATGTGTGTCACATCAACTAAACGGAATTGGCTAGAAAATGGCATTTTGGAGTCTTAAGAAATATTTTTGTATTGATTAACTTTGGAATTCGGGAAAGGAGGGGTTTCTTGAAACATAAAAAATGCCATATCTTGAATCACCACCGTGATTCCGAGTGGCCCTAATGATATGACATATAAAAATTTGAAAAAGATGGTTACTTTTTTGAAATATCTATAATTATCATTATATATATGTTATAATATTAATGTAAATCACTTTAATCGCCCCATCAGCTTATATCCCAATTTTTCTGCATTTGTAATGGAATAAATTGTTTACATTTCCTCAAGCGTTTTCGATTTTCCAAAAAATGGATGGTTTGTGAAACGCCTCGATGCCAAACAACTAGTAATTGTCCCAGTACTTATGGTAGGAAATGAATGCCAGTCAGATCAACTACTCGTATACTGTATGTTCATGCTGGTTTTTCTTTTTGGTGGCCTAGATTGAGACCTTACGATTGAGGTATGGTGTCTCACCAGCCATTTGAAATAACAGATGGGTTGGGTTCAATTTCAGTATCTGTGATCAGTGGATGCCTCTCTAATTCTCATGGTGGAACCATGCATTCGAATCATGAAAAGGATGCAGATGCATATATAGAATAGAACAAGGATCCTAGCAACTCCCTACGTCTAACTAATTAATAAACTGCTTGGACATGAAAACAAATCTGGGTTCTCATCCTTTCGGATCCAAACATTTCATGAATCATGACCCTACTTGTTTTTTTTTTTGTCTGTTAAAGTCGACATGGGTTCAAACTTCGTCTTCACCTTTTTCTAGTTGTTAACAGGTCGACCACAGGACCACTGCCCACAAGCAATGCTCGCATGGGCCATCTTACGCAAAAAGCAAATGGGCAGAAGAATTACATTAAACGGCACCAAAATGGAATTCCAAGTTCGCCTTGGCTGACCAGGACTATTATATATAGGCGATCGAGTCAGGTACATACCAACGAGGGGTGGCTCATTGATATTTTAGCCGGTTCGATCCAGAAGAAAAGAGAGAGTTATTAGTGGTGCATAACATAGCTTAAATATCAAACAAAAAACATAGCTTAAATATATAAAAATAAATAAATATATTTATCTCATCTCCACTAATGGAAGACATAGAAATATTGAACAACTTCCTTACCAAAGGCATGTGGGCCTGATCTGTTTCTTTTTGTTTTGTATAGTGGGAACTACTTTCTCCGAACTTGAAAACTAGGTTCCTTTTTCATACATAAACCCGGCTTGGTACCAGCTTTTCTTCTCCATCTAGATCTTATATGGTAGACCCAGAGCATAAATATTCATAATTCACGAATCCAAGCCAAGTAGAAGGACGACAGGACGGATGATTTTCTTCTGATGGGAAGACAGATGTATTTAGTGAAAGATTGCTAGCCTTTTTCTCTTTCAATTCCATATCTGATTAGGTTGTTAGTGGGGTCGTGTCAGCTGTCAGGAATGAAGTATAAAGTTATCACCACAGGGCATCTCTTCTCATAGGGCCATTTAAAATTTGGCTTGCAATTTGCAACTTGGGTTTGGTCAGCGTATAGGTATAATGTGAGCCGTGTCAGGCCGGCATGAAACGGTTTTATCGTGCTTCGTGCCGCCTGCATCGTAATGGGCCATGTTGGTATGGCCTAATAGATCAGGGATGGGGCCCATGGCCCCTGGACCGGTACTAATTTTTTTATAAAGGAAAATCAAAAAATATATTCATACATACCTCTCTTTCTCTTTCTCTCTCTATATATATACACACACGTGTGTGTTAAAACTGGTCCTGCCATATCAGCATAGCTCTCATTTGAGAGAAGTTATTTATCTATTTTCTCTATTTTTGTATTTTTATATTTTCTTTTTTTTTTTAAAAAAAAATATAAATCAGTAATCATTCCTTATCTTGATTAGATTAAACAACCAATGATGTCACTTTTCCAAAACCTAAATAATCTCTTCTCCTAAAATTTCTCCTAAACTACCTCCCCCACTTTCCCCAAAATTATTACTAATTCTTATTTATCTCCAAAATTATCTCTAATTTAGAATAGAGTTTCTCTCCTAAATTATCTATAATTCCTATTTATCCTCTGCCGTACTTTTTATCTATATCTATCTAAATAAAGTTTGGATTAAAAAATATAAGAATTAATTAAATACTCTAACAAAATCATATAATCATTTAAAATATTTATTAAAAAGACAAAAAAAAATTATATTTTAACAAAATATATCACGAAATTATGTACTAACAATCTAAATTATATTTTTCTGGATTATCAATTTAAATGTTTTTCAAATATTTATTAATATGTAATAGCTTTAAATAAATAAAATTCAAATAACAAAAAATTTTAAATAAATAAAATTCAAATAACATTAATATAGTTAAAATAACATAATTATGTAATAAATTTAAAAAAATTCTTCAAAGTAGAAAAATAATTATAACATAATATTGAAATTACTAATAATTTAATATATTACAAAATTAATATGAAATTATGTAATAATAGTATAAATTATGATTTTATGGATAATTAAATTCAATAAGTAATTACACAAATTATTAAGATAAATTAGTATAATATTGGAAAAAGGAAATTATTGGTTAGTTTTTATTAGAAATTATAAGATAAATTAGCATAATTCTGTAAGTACACCATTTAAAAGAAAATAAATTATTTAATAAAAATTTAAATTAATTTGAATAAATTTTCAAAATTACACAAGTACAATAAACTTTCTAAAATTTTATAAAATTAAATTTTTGAATATTAAAGACAATTTAGTGTACTTTTAGAAATTTACCATGTGGTTGATACTCAATATATCCTTTTGATCATTTCTTTCATCAAATTGAAAATTGGGTTAACGGGGACAGTGTTTTCAAAACTAGATCAAACCAGATGGTTAGACCGAAAAAAATGGGGAGCTGGACACCGTTTCACATCAAAACCGCTTTTTGTCCAAAGACCGTTTATTTGGTTAGCGAACCGCTGACTTGGGCAGTCGAACCGTTAACTTGGACAGCAGTTTTTGGCCTTTTATTGTTTTTCTAAATTTTTATTTTTTTTGTCAGAACGGGTCATCCRTTCGAACCAAACARTCAGATCCTTTGACCCCAGAACGGTTCCTTATTCGGTTCAATTTTAAAAACCTTGGAAAGGGAGTGGGTCCCTTGCCTTGAGCTTGGCTTAGTATCTGGCATGGTCTAGCCCAAGGTCTGGCCCATGGACCACCCCAACCCATAGCACAGCACGGGTCCGTGCAGGCTCGAGATATGAAATTATAACATAAATTATGTAATAATTATAACAGAATTACGTAATAAATTTAAAAAATTTCTTCAAAGTAGAAAAATAATTATAACATAATATTGAAATTACTAATAATTTAATATATTACAAAATTAATATTAAATTATGTAATTATGATTTTATGGATAATTAAATTCAATAAATAATTAATAATTTAAAATTTAAATATTTTACATATTATATTAAAATATTTAACATGACAAAATTTTAAATAGTTAAAATAACGAAATTATGTAATAAATTTAGAAACAACTCTTAAAAGTAGAAAAATAATTATAGTAGAATTCATAATATTCATATTAATAATAATTTAATATTTTACAAAATTAATAACGAATTATGTAATAATAGTACAATTATAAGTTTATAGATTATTAAATTCAATAAATAATTAGTATTTCAAAATTTTAAATAAAAATATTATTTCAATAACAAAATAATATTGTAAATAACTAATTTCACTTATATCAATTAATAATTATAGAAAATAAATTGACTAATTTAGTATATTTTTATTTCCAATGACTAATTTAGTATATTTTCATTATAAATTTATTTCCAATGACTAATTTAGTATATTTTCATTATAAATTTATTTCCAATGATTGTGTACTTTTGCAATAAATTTTCAATAATTATTGGAGATTAAACAATTGTTATTTATTAGAGATTAGACTATAAATTTGGCTGAAATTAGGAGTGTTCAAGGTTTTGTTTAGTTCAGTTGCAGGCTATTTCGCCAACCAATTGATTTGGTCAAGTCAGGAGTTTGTCACTCGAAACCAATTGACCATTAGTGAAAATCCACCAACTCGGGTTGTATTGATTTTGGTCTATTTTCGGTTTAGTTTGTTTGTTCAAAAGATTTAAACTTAAAAATTAACTTTAAATCCATAAATTAAAATGATATTATTAAAAATAAATTAAAAAAAATTAAATCTATGATATAAAATATTTTAGACTAAGAGATATGGGAATTTTCCTACTTTTCTGTATTAAAAAATTAAATATAAAGTATAAAATATTAATATTTATTTATGGTCGGGTCGGTTCAGTTTTGGTCGGTTTACAAATGACCAAACCGAAACTAATCTAACTTGGTCATGTTGGAAAATTGCTAAACCAAAGTTGATCCGAAATACTAGAAAATTGACCAACTCGATTTGAGTTTGATCGGATTGGTTATTAAAAAGTTAAAATATAGAACAATTATATACTCTTACGTATTTCTATTGTTTAACTTTTTAACTTTCGCTTAACAAAGCCCATACATCGCAKGGGTCCCCGCAAGTATATATATATATACCAAGACGGTCCACGTCACCATGCCTCTCCTTGCTCCATTATCCCCACCCTACATTTTCTTTGACTCTCTCTCTTCTCCCCTTCCCACCACTTCCATTAAGCCATGTCACTATTCTCAATCCAACTACCTAAAAATATTCCTAGAGTCTCTCTCCTAAGGTATCTCATTTAAGCGATTGGGAAAGTATCATGTTGTCGCACTCCCCAATTAATTCCTAAAACGCATCCCCCAATCTATATCCACCCTCCCTCATTTAAAATATTCATATTAATTAATAAATAGTTAAATTGGTTAATATTTAATCCAACCCATATTCAATGAGTATTAAATAATGTTATTACCAAAAGTTAATAAATATGGTTAGTAAATTACCATAAATTAAATATTCTTATTAGTACAGTTAGTAAACTACCAAAAATTAATAAATATTGTTATTAATTAACTCATTAACAACATTTTATAAAAATAGAAATCTCTTTCACTAATTTCTATAAAATTGAGAATTATATTTAAAAAATGATAAAAAAGTATAAAATTTTAGTTATTGATATTATTATAGTTAATAACCAAATACAAATGAGGGAATAAAATATTATAATGTTAGAAAATGAAATTATTAATTAATATAACATACAAGATAAATTAGTGTAATTTTGTTAGCAAACTACCAAATAAAAATAAATATTTAATAACAATTTAAAATAATTTTCAATAAATCTCCATAGTTGCACAAACGTAATAATTTTTTCAAAAAATTTCATAAAATTACATTTTTGAAATTAAAACATATATARTATTTGAAAATTTATTTAAAATAAATTAAATAATTATTGAAAATTATTAGAATATTTTGGAAATTTTAGGAAAATTTATTACATTTGATAGATTTTGGATAATAATTGAAAAATTATGTAACTTTCATTGCAAATTATTGAAAAATATTAAAGATAAATGACTATGGGAAATGAAAAACTGTAATTTGAACAAATAATTACACAAATTATTAAGATAAATTAGTATAATATTGGTTAAAGGAAATTATTGGTTAGTTTATATTAGAAATTATAAAATAAATTAGTATAATTCTGTAAGTAAACCATTTAAAAAGAAAATAAATTATTTGATAACAATTTAAAAATAAATTTGAATAAATTTTCAAAATTACACAAGTGTAATAAATTTTCCAAAATTTTCATAAAATTATATTTTTGAATATTAAAGACAATTTAGTGTACTTTTAGAAATTTACCAAGTGGCTAATACTCAATATACGCTTTTGATTATTTCTCTCATCAAATTGAATATTGGGTTGACGGGGACAATGTTTTCAAAACCGGATCGAACCGGATGGGTAGACCAGAAAAATGGGAACCGGACACTGTTTCACCTCAAAATTGCATTTTGTCCAAAAACTATTTATTTGGTCAGTGAATTGCTAGCCTAGGCGGTCGAACCATCAACCCAGACAACGAATTTTGTTCATTTTTTTTTGTTTTTCTAATTTTTTATTTTTTTTTGTCAGAGCGGGTCATCCGTTTGGACCGAACAATCGGACTGTTCGACCCCAGAATAGTTCCCTATCTGGTCCAATTTTAAAAACCTTGGACGGGGAGTGGGTGCCTTGCCTTGAGCACGCTCGACAATGGGGACAAGGTGGGGAAAATTCAAGGATTCCCAATCCTTGATGAGGAGTGTCTGCCTTACCTTTAACTCATACGACGTTGAAGACGAGGCGGGGAAATTCGAGGATTCCCCGTTCCTAACGGGGAGTGGGTGCCTTGCCCTAAACCCACTTGACAGTGGGGACGGGGTGAAGATGGGGTAGAGTGTCTTGACTACGAGGTAGGGAAAGGGATGGTGTGCCCCGCCCCATTGCCATTCCTATATATTTGTTAATTATTAGTAAAATTAATGAAAATGTTAGCTTTTGTAATTATTTTTATTTATTTAAAGTCAACCAAAATTTTATTTAAAAATAATGAAAATAATAACAATTATTAAAATAACTACAAATGATTAAAAAAAATTAAATTATTCAAAAATATTTGTTCATATTGAATTAACAAAAATGATTTTTTGTAAATCAACATTAAATAAAAAATATAATTATAAAGTTTTAAATATTAACTATAACTTTGATTACTTTTAGTTAATTAACAACAAATTTTTATTATTAATTTATCAATTAATTAATTGTAAATAAAATTATTCAATCATTCAGATTTTCCCGTGCATCACACAAGTCCCCGCTAGCTAGTATATATATATATATATAGCAAGATAGTTCACATCACCTTCTTCTTGCTCCAATACCCCAACCCTGCATTCTCCTTGACTCTCTCTCCTCTCCCCCTTTCCACCACTCCCAATTTGCCATCTCAGCACCCTCTCTCTTCATTCCTCTTCCTTCCCATTAGGTTTTCTCTCTCCCCCACAACTCATGTCTCTCACTTTCTATAACAACCTAACTTCTCTCCTTAATAAGCTCAATATATGTTTTATTTCCCATAAAAATAGGGCTGTAGATTTATTAAGATTTCGTTTTCCAAATCAAACAATATTTATACCCATAGACGAGATTTCAAGCAAATTAAAGAGAGGCGAATAAGGGGAGTTTGATATTTCCTATATATTCATGACATCTTCCATTATTGTTAAATAATCCATTAGTTATGAAAGTTATTCACAATTTTTGGAAAATATTCAACCAAAAATTCTGAAATAATTATTTTAGAAATAATCCATTATTTGACAAATATTAAGTAATTTAATAATCTACCAAAAATTAAAAAATAATCAATTATTTAATAATTTTCATTAAATTTTTACAATAATAATTTATTGATAAAAGATATTACTAATTAGCGTAATTTATGAATTTCTATAAAATCAATAATTATACTTAACAATTATCAAATAATTTTGGGGAAACTCTTTAACTAATAATCCATAATTATTTTTTAAATAAGTAATTAACAAATTAAGAAATTAATCTATGAAAAAAAATTCTCCAAAACTATTTAAATAATAATCTATTATTATTATTATTCAACTAAATAGTTATTAAAAAAATTAGTAAAATTAAATTAGAAAATTAATCTATTAGAAATTGTTTCATAATTTTTAAATAACAACCCATTATTATTATTTCAATAAATAATTATTAAATAATTTAGGAAAATTATTAAGTCTATCCACACTGATCTAGACCACTTGGTTGACTTTGATCATACATGGTTTTACATTAATTAACAACAAATGGTTTACTTTTAATTAAAAATAGTGTAATTTACCATAATTACATTAATTTACTATAATTACATTTACTTTGATTAATAGTAAATAATGTTGGCTTAAAGTGTGAATAATTTACATTAATTTATTGTTATTGTAAATAATTAATTTACTATGTATTACTACTAATCAATAGAAATTTCAATATTTTTTTGGAAACTATCATAAAATATTGTAATTTAATTTACTGTTAGTTAATTAGTTATAGAAACTTATTAGAATTGTAGGGATGGCAATTTTCCCTATAAAACTGGGACCCTACCTTGCCTCACYCCGAATGGGGCATGTTTTCTCAAATCTTAAACGAGGATGGGGTAGAGATGGAGTGGGGACAGGAAAAATATTGTTGCCCCAAATTAGGGATGGGGTTTGCRTATAATTTCCTAAACYCGATGGTAAATTAGTAAAATATCCATAAATTTAATATTGATTTTTAAAATATCTCTATGTTTTTCTCATATTTTTATAATCCTAGGATCCTATAATTTCTTTTATAAAATACACCCAAATTGTCATAATCAAATTCCTAAAATACCTCTAAATTCCCATAATCCTATTTGTAAAATATCCATAAATTTGATTTTTTTTAAGCAGTTGCCTTGGTGGGGAAAATTTGAGAATTCCCCATCCCAATGGGGATTGGGTGCCTCACCTCAAACCTGCCCCACCACTGAGGTCGGAGCAGGGATGGAATAGAGTGTCTTGGCTTATGGGGGCGAGGGACAAAGATTGGTGTCCCATCCCGTGCATCACATGGGCCCCACTAGTATATCAAATTTTCAATCCAAGCTTTTGGCCCAAAGATCGGATGATTTTGGGTGAAAAGTTGAGTTGAGATCAGGTTCAGATGGACTTAGGAAAATCCTAGAATAGACCCAACCATAGCTTTTAGATAATATTTATTATTTGGGTCGGACCTCTGCTTGTTTGCGAAACTATTATATTATATTAATTAACTAGTGGGAACCCGTGCGATGCACGGGATTTATTAAGCGAAAGCTAAATAATAGAAATGGTCATTTACTAAAATACCCCTTATAGTTTCATGGGTTTACTAAAATCTACCATATAGTTAGCATTTTACTAAAACACCACTTATAATTTGCAATGGATTTAATCAATCTTCCATTAGATGACAATGGAAAATGACAGTGTTGACCCTAATGCTCATTTAAATAAATTTAATCAAAAGAAAATAAAAATTAAAATACCATTTCTGTCCTTAATAAGATACGGGCAACCACTCTATTGTCAATTTTGTTTTATGTACAAAAAAAGTGTTAAGGGTATTTTTGGAATAAAAAATCATGGGCCTAATGGCAAATAAGTTGTAAAACTATAAGGTGCATGTGTTCTAATAAATGACCCTAATAGAAACACATAAGAGTAGAGTTCACGTCTGTGCCCCACGAGGGGGTGCCCCACAACATCCCACATCATATCTCCACCATGTATTGGGAACATCTCCCGATGATAGTATTAGAACCGATGATGTCATCATCAAGAGATGTATCCAATAAATGACGGGGATATGTTGTGGGATGTTCTCGGTGCCCCCTTGTGGGTGCAGATGTGAACTCATAAGAGTATACAATTGTTTTATATTTTAAACTTTTTAAATAATTAATAATTATTCAAAATTTGTATACTACTTTTAATAAATATTTTATAATACAAAAATAACAATAATTAATTTCATTTAGGTTTATTCATCAAACTAATGAAATCGACCAACCTAAACAATTCGACCCGAGTTGGTTGGTTTTCTAGTATTTTAGGTTGTCTTTGGTTAAAAAATTTCCCAATTCGACCAAGTTAAATAAGTTTCACTTTGGCCATTTGTAAACCAACCAAAATCGAACGACCTAACTATGGATATATATAATATTTTATATTTTAAATATAATTTTTAATATGGAAAAGTGGAAAATTTTCCATATTTCTTAGTCTAAAATGTTTTATATCATAAATATAATTTTTAAATTTATTTTTTAATAATTGCACTATAACTTTTAAAATTTAATTTAATTTTTAAGTTTAAATCTTTTGAACTGACCGACCAAACAAAAAAATCGACCCAAACCAATACAACTTGACTAGGTCGGTTTTCACAAAAGGTTAGTTGGTTTCAACTGACTAACTCCCCAACCTGACCAAGTCAATTTGGTTGGCGAAATAGCCTATGACCGAACCGAACCAACTCATGAACACTCATAATTTCAACTAAATTAGTAGTCTCATCTCTAATTAATAACAATAGTTTAATCTCCAATAATTACTGAAAATTTATAGCGAAAATACACAATTATTGAAAATATATTGATAATGAAAAACAATAATTACAAAAATACAATAAGTACTAAAAATATATTAGCTTAATCAATAAATAGTATAATCTCAAATAATAGTTTAATCTCTTATAAATATTAATCAATAAGTTATAACAAAAATACAATAAGTATAATAAATTAAATTTAAAAATTTCAATAATAGTAGATTAATCTCCAATAATTATTGAAAGTTTCTATTAAATAACAAAACAATATAAATTTATAMATAATCAATAGATTTATTACAAAAAGAAATAAATAAATACTGAAATACGATAAATATTAATTTTAGTATATATAATTATATAATAAATACAGATTAAGTTTAAGATTTTAATAAATATTAATTTTTTTGAAGTTATTTTCTCGAATTATTACTTGATATAAGTGAAATTAGTTATTATATACTTTCATGATATATTTTGTAAAAATATAAAATTATTTTTTTGTGTTTTTAATAAATATTTTAATGTTATTATATAATTTTGTTAGAATATTTAAATAACTCTTTTAAATTTTTTAATCGAAACTTTCTTTAGATAGACATAGATAAAAAGTAGGAGAGAGAGGATAAATAGAAATTAGAGATAATTTAGGAGAGAAACTCCCTACTAAATTAGAGATAATTAGGAATTAGAGATAATTTAGAAGATAAATAGAAATTAGAGATAATTTTGGAGAAAGTAGGGGACAGTGGGGGAGATAGTTTAGAAGAAATGTTAGGAGAAAATATTATTTAGGTTATTGGGAAAGTGCATCTAATTGGTTGTTTCAAAAATAACATGGAATAAAAAAAATAAAAATTCAAAAAAGGAGAAAATTTCTTCACTACCTTGTTTTAATATATACTAGCGGGGACCCGTGCGATGCACGGGATTTGTTAAGGAAAGCTTAATAATAAAACACATAAGAGTATACAATTGTTTTATATTTCTAACTTTTTAAATAATGATTAATTATTTATATATTTTAAATACAAAAAGTGAGGAAATTCTCATATTTCATAGTCTCAAATATTTTATATTATAAGTTTAATTTTTAATAAAGTTAATGTAATTTTTAAAATTTAAAATTAAGTTTTTAATATAATCTTTTAAACCAATTGAGCAAACCAAAAATCAACCCAAACCAATACGACCCGATTTAGTTGGTTTTTACTAATTATCAATAGATTTCGGGTATCCAACTCTCCAAACTGACCATATCGATTTGGTTGGCCAAATAGCCTACAACCGAACTAAACCAGGCCATGATCAACACTCCTAATTTCATCTAAATTAAATAAAAGTAGTTTAATCTCCAATAATTATTAAAATTTTATAGCAAAAATGCACAATAATTGAAAATATATTGATAATAAAATAAAATAATTACAAAAATACTAAAAATATATTAAGTTAGTCAATAAATATTGTAATCTCAAATAATAGTTTAATCTCTAATAAATAAATATATATATATATATATATATTTGTGTTTATTAGGCAATAAGGTTACATTTTGTTTGTAATGCAAAACATTGATGCATCTATCTCATGAAGGAGATATTTGTATTCGGTTACGTGAAGATTATAAAAGTAAAATCCAAGTACAGTATATCTGAAAGTCGGCCATACAATCCTCAATGCCATGATCGAATAAGATTTTTGCTTTTTTCTAATAGATTTTGCTTCTCCGGATTGAACCATTATACCTAAACCTTATCTATTTTTTTTGCTTCACTATCCAAATTCAATGAAGTTAATTTTTTGAAAAAAAAAGAAAAATCATTCAAATGTTCTTGATGAATAAATTTGCCTTGTATATGCAATTTTACATAATTTGCCTATATCTAATGTAGCTGAATAGCTAATGTCCTTGTTGAAATTATCCAAATATGTTCTTTTGCATACTTGATTTTAGTTGTTCATTGTTCATAATTATAAATGGGGCGACTGTTTGATTATACTATTCTTTACTTGTTTATTGTTTATAATTATAGAACCTTGACATGAGTACCCAAGTTGAAGATTGCACTCAGCCATGTAACAAATATGATGATTTTATAAATGATGGGTGCCAAGCTGTGCATAAATTGGAGTTTGACGATGAGATAAATGATAAGAAAGAAGAGCCACAAGTGGGAATACTCTTTGAAACACTGGATGGTGCATAATACTTTTACAATGAATATGATAGAAGTAAAGGATTTAGTATTAGAAAGAGCACAGGCCATAAAACAAAAAGTGGGTTAATAAAAGATAAGTTATTCTGTTGTTTTTCCGAGGGTCTTCGTCAAGAAGTTAAATGATCAATTAATGCAAAACATCGTGACAACACAAGAAGTGGTTATAAGACACACATGTTGGTTGTATTGCAAAAAAATGGTCAATATGGAATAACCAGATTTGTAAATGAACACAATAATGAGGTTGTAATTAACCCCAAATAAGACATTCATGTTAAGGTCACATAGAAGGATGACAGTGGACCAAAGTTCTTAGATAGATCTTACAAATAAKTCAAGGATAACCCCAAAAGAAATGATGGAATATATGGCCAATCAAGTTGGAGGAGTAGGGAATCTAGGATTCACTCATGTTGACTACTATAATTATTTACGTACAAAGAGGGAGAAAGATATGGAAATGGGAGGAGTTGAAGCTATTTTAAAACTTTTTGAGAAGTTGCAATTGGAGAACTCATCATCCTTTCACTTAATACAACTTGATGTTGTAGATTAAATAACAAATGCCTTTTGGACAGATGCAAGAATGGTTGTTGACTACCATTATTTTAGGGATGTTGTTTGTTTTGACGAGACTGAAGAATCTTTTAAGTGGGTATTCAAATATTTTCTCAATGCAATGAGTGGAAAAATGCCAAAACAATTTTGACAGATCAATGTGTAGCAATGGAAAAAGCAATACATTATGTCTTCCCAAAAGTTAATCACCGTCTTTGTATTTGGCACATTTAACAGAATGCATGCAAACATTTGTCTCATATTTTTTGTGGTTTAAAGACTTTTGGAAAAGACTTTAGTAACTTGATATATGACTTTGAAGATGAGGGTGAATTTTTAACATCATGGGAAGAGATGCTTTGTAAGTATGATMTAAAAAAAAATACATGGTTGAAAGGATTGTTTGAGGTGAAAGAGAAATGGGCATTAGTTTATGGGAGGAACCACTTTATTGCCAATATGAAAAGTACTCAAAGGAGCAAGATAATGAATAGTGTCTTGAGAGGTTATTTGAGATCATCATTGAATGTATCTCGATTTTTTTATCATTTTAAAAGAATCGTTAAAGAAAGACACAAAAAATAATTGAAGATGGATTTCGAGATGATTCATAGTAAGCCCTATTTAAGCTTACTAGTGGTAATTCTACAACATACCATTGAGGTTTATACTCCTATGATATTTAGGGAATTTGAAAGGGAGTATTTAACTTCTTTACATTGTGTCATAAATGGTATTTTAACTTCTTCCGGTGGTTACAACAGCACCGGTGAATGCAACGGTGGCCTAGACAGAGTGCTAGGTTGCCGATTCAGAGGAAGAGGGAAGAAGAGGAAACAAGAAAACTGGGGAGAGAGAGAGGAGTAATCGTCACCGGCGGTCAGTGTTCGGTGGAGCAACTGTCACTGGTGGTTGGTGTGGAACAGGGAGGGCGAGAGAAAGATAGAGAGGGCAGAGAGGAAGCATCGAAAAAAGACTAGCGAGTTTTTCAAAACATAGTAAAAATAATAAAATAAAAAAATGACCATTAGTTTCAGCCTTCCACACCTCCATTACAAGACAAGATGTGTTAAATTTGCATTGGTGGTTGCAGAGTTTTTTTTTTGCAACCACGATGTAGAGGATGTGAACCCGTGGGGTAACTCCTAATAGCTTACAGGAGATATCTTAGGAGAGATGTTTTAGGAATATTTTTAGGTAGTTGGGTTGGTAATAGAGAGGGAGAGTCTAGTGACTTGGCTTATTGGAAGTGGTGGAAAGGGGAAAGGAGACAGAGTCAAGGAGAATGCAAGGTAGGGGCAATGGAGCAAGGAGACACTATAAGAAAAACGGTCAAACGGCTTAGGCCTTCAGACTGCCACCATAGATCTAAGGTGACGGTTAGGCACCCGCCCCCTATTCCACTGTCGGCCTAGATCAAGACTGCCGATTCAGCTGAAAAAGACCACCACCTTTGGTGGCCAGTCTGAGATGGTTCAAAATGCGCTAAAGTGGTGGTTAGTCAGAACTGCCGACTTAACATGAATAAAGGCGACGGTTTTCGACCACCATCTTAGGTTGTGCCAAACTACTCACACTTTTAGGTGGCAGGCAGAACCGCCGGCTTAGGTCCCATGTAACCACCGCCTTAGGCTATGCCATACATCACTTATGATTTTAGGTGGCAGTCTGAACCGCCAGGTTATGTTTCATATGACCACCGCCTTAGGCTTTGTCAAATGTCGCTTGCACTTTTAGGCGGCAATATGAACCGCCCGCTTAGGTCCCATATGACTGCCGCCTTAGTAAACCTAGAATTGAATGACCACCGGTTTAAATCTCATGACAATTGATACATAAAAACAACTTAAATAAAAAATGTAATTTAAAACAAAATCTATTAATTTAAAAATTAATTTTTATAATATCCAAAACAATTTGTTCCAATACAATAGCCAATTGACATATAAAAAGTAGGACTTTAAAAAATCAATTTATTGAATAATGCAGCACATCTTCCAATGCAAATCATTGTTGAATATTGCAGTACATCTTCCGATGCAAATCCACGTAACATAATGGTTAAACCTATAAATCATAATATATAAATATTAGAATTTATATTGAAGTATTTTAACTACAAAGATAGACAAAAATGACATGACATTTTTTATAAAAGAAATGTCATCTTCGAGATACACATCACTCCAATTTTAATGGATGAGGTCACTAAATTGATTTCCCAAATTTGGTGCATATTTGAAGGTGTATATTCTATGATTACTTGATTAGTATTAACAAGTAATCCTAAATACAACCATTCTAAGAAAGAAAACAAAACAGGTGGTAAATGCAACAAAATAGCCATAGTATGCATGCATTTGACAACTGTAGCCCTCTGTAAGAGTTTTTGTTGGGGGTGTGATCTTAGGAGAAATAGTCTCTATATAGAAGAAAAAGAAAATTAGAAGTTATGACAAAAAGGTAAAAGGACTATCCTAGATGCCAACTCTTTTATAAAGAAAAAGACAAAGCAAAGACAATAAGCCTTTGGAATCATCAAATACAATAGCACATTCTTTTACAACGTTAGAGAAGAACTACCATATATGTTAGATAAGAGCAAAAGAAATGAAAATCATGGTTTAGAAATTTAGACATGAGCCCCATGTTGGCCCTGTCTACTTCCATGGAGATATGAAAATTCTATAGTGAATTTCCCTTGTTCTGTATTCACAAGGTGAAGGTTTCAGATTTGTAAATTTAACAAGAGATGTAGAGTTTAGTATTCCAAATAAGTCCAATGTTGTTTCAACATAAGCTTTGAATAGCTTTGTTGTTTGCTAACATGATAGTTCATGATTTTCTTCTTCATAGTCACGTTAGTTCATGATTTGTTTCAACACAATCATTATCAATAAGTAGTTGGAAGAATGTTATGCAAATCATCATTTAACTAGTAGTATCATCCCCTGAATAGAAATTCAGCGTTTAGTTAAGACAAAGTGGAATGACAAAAAGAAGATTCTTGCAAACACAACTACCTTGATTGCCCCAGCCCCGAGTTGTCTAAGCACAACTATCAAAGTTAAATTTTATCAAAAACATTTTCTGCAGTACTCCAATCTTGAATTGGTCTTTGCCTTTGTTGTCAGTGTGCTATAATCACCTACTATCCTTCTAAAACACTCAATTGTCTATGGTGTATTCCCTTCCTTTTCCTTTTAAGAAAATCTATCAATTCATAGCTGCATTTAAACGGGTTAGAGAATAGAAAACAACCTTTAGATTTTCTTGATGGAAAGTAGGGTTGATGATCCTTCTATATTTAACCCATTTTTCTCCCTCATATCTTACAAGTCCACCTACTAACTGATGCGAATAAAATTTATCATATTTTTATCTATGAAAATTCAGTCTTTCTACACTTAATTTACATTTAAATGGACCCATTACTCTTGTATTTCGGTTCAGGGCATGAAAGAAGACATCAGGAGAAAAGCAAGGCAAATCGAATGATTTTTCACAGTTTTGGCACCGATCAGTAATCTGAGCCTAACTCTCGTATCCGAAATCCGATTGGGCTGATTCAAGACTCACTGGAAAGATAAGAGAGAAAGCTACAATTTTCATGTTTTGGAATTTCGCAGATTCGGCCTACATCGAAGTCAAATCCGGGCACAAAGTCGGGCCAAATTCGTAGAAAGGCCCGATTCGCAACTGAAGCCCAACTGGTAGAGAAGACTTGCAGCAGCCCAATTCGTAGAGGAAGCCTAATACGAATACAAGGACAAGAAACTGAGAAGARTCCTACCAGATTTAAATTTGTGATGTAATTCTAGAAAGTTAAAGATTGAGATCATTAGATAAGAGATAAGATAAGATAGGATAGGATGAGTTTAACATGCATTATCTATTCTAGAGATAACTCCAAGTGGTTGTAACAGCCCCCTCTCCCTAAACTATATCAAGGGTTGGGCGAACTAGCTTTGGGGATCAGTCATTCAATAATTGAATTAATCAATTACTGAAGTCCCTCTGAAGTGAATCAAGAAGATCATCAAGAAACTCCAAGAAGGAGATCAGCAAATCAAGAAAGCTTCAAGAAGGAGGTGGCGGCAAGAAGAAGAGGAGATCTCAGCACCATGGGCGAATTCATGAGTTCTTTCTTTCCTCTTGTTTGCTTTATTTCCTTTATCATGAACTGATTTGTTTTTAGGTAGGGCTGTGGAAAGTCTAACCATGACAATGGATATATTTTTATCATTATGATTTATCCAAGATCGTGATTTTCATATATCCT
>NW_010729215.1:122188-175610 GCF_000365185.1 Nelumbo nucifera | reverse complement strand
TTACTCAGTTCAGAGGCAAGATCATCGACAGCTAAGACCGGCCAGATTGTGCATCATCAAGTATTATTACCACCTTAGCTTGTCAGGTAAGGCCCCGTTTGGAAGCGATAGCATTATTTTAGCTTGTTACTAATTGCTTTCTTCAGCTGCTTTTAAGATGTTATTAGCTTGTTACTAATTGCTTTCTGCTTTACATTTTGTGCAAATCCAATACAGAGAGTTTAAGCGTCTCTTTTCTCAATGCAACGGTTGCAACCTTCTTAGCTAGGTTGATACATTTTATATGCGTAACCTAAATCAATTTGTTCATGATGTCATACTGAGCAGATGAAATGTGTCGACTGATGGAGTTTGAAACTTCGGAACCATTACTTGATTGTCCTTGTCTCCATTAATCCTTTGGCGAGTCCACATACAATGATACAATATGCTGTCACCTCAAAACCAGTGCAAACTGCATATAAAGAAGAATACATCACACGTTACGTCTGCACTTGTTTGTGAAGATTCCTACGAAATTCACTCTTTCCAATCAACCATATACAACGCTAGTCAATAAACCAATTTTTGTAACATTTGAATTAGGTATACTAGTTAATTAATGTTTTTTTCTGATTTGTGTTCAATTAGCTATTTAATTAAGAACATACATTATACGTAGACCAAATAACATTCCTCTATATATGGACAATATGCAGACAGATTTCGCTGATGAATTTCTTATTGATTAATCCTTATTACTACATTTTTACGGTGGCCATGCGGTACACCGGGTTGTTTTTTAAAAATATACTTTTAAGGGAAATTTGAAGTAATAGTGATTTACTGAAATTGTTATCCATTTTTTATTTTTTACATATAAAATAGTAGAAAAATAATTTTTTTTCTTTTTAGTTATTTAGTTTTAAATTATATAGTCAAAAAAATTTGTTTAACATGAGATCAATAACCAAGTTAAAATTGAACTGATGAAGATAACCAAAACTTTATTTTAAATGCTTTTTATTGTTAAACCAGAAGAATCCATGAAACAAATCTATATTAAATTAATAAAAGAATAAAGAAAAACCTAATAACCTATAGAAAGGAGAAATGATTTTTTAAATTGTTATATAAGAAGAAAATTGATTCACCCCTGTGTATTGATGGGCAAATTTAGGTTTTGACTATTTAGGGTCAAAGCTATGATATATGAATTTTATGAGAGACGATAAAGACCCATAAGGATTAGAAGAGATTTAAGAGGAAAAGAGAGATTTAATAAAGAAGGAAATGCATGCTACAAACATAAAATATTGTAGTRTGTCTATGTGTGTGTGTTAGATTGAGAAAGAGAATAATGGTATAAATATATACACATATGAGAAATTAGAGTAGGAGAGGGCACATGTGAGCTTTGTGATGAAAGGACCCATCACCTCTATGTCTTTCCTCTTTCTATTATATATTAGCGTAGGAGAAGGCACAGATTTTAAAAAGGACAAATTTCTTAAATTATTCTTAGGATTTAGGTAATTGAYTAATTATACCCTTCCTGTTTAAGTAATATCTTAAAATACCCCTTATTTTTGACAATTGTCACACACTTATGTCACAAACCGTTTATATGTCACTTCACATATTTAGATTAATTTTAAATTATACCCAAAATACCCTTTGACAATTACAACACTGTCTCAAACATTTGATCCTCCTCCTCTACCAACTCCACGTATCCGGCCAGCATCACACCTTATCCATGGCTTCCACCACTTTCCCGAAACAAAGCTCGAAAGTAGACACTCCAAAGAAATCGAAGACAACCCACTTGTACATTCTCTTTGTAGTCCTTTTCTTCACGTATATCACATATATTCTCTGCCTGTTATCCGGTGCCGATGCCACCGCCTCCTGCACCGTCTTTAGTTTCTGCTGCTATCTTTCGCCACCACAAGTTGGCTTTCATGTTCTTAGGCCAGGAACTACAAAAAGTACAGAATAAATTAAAGTGTAAGACAACTGTAGAGCAACAAAAAAGTACAGAAGATCCCGACTCTTGACATTTGTCTTGCTTCTCAGACAATGGGAATCAGACACAGACAACTCCCAATAGATCCATTGTTGGAGCCTGGGCTATCTGTCCCGAGGTGATATTAGTAATGTCTCTGTTAGAATGGAAGATTGAAGCTGATACAGTTGTAGCTTTTGGCGAGAGAAAGTATTTTGCGAGTGATAATTCAATTGTATGGTGGTAGCTAGCCTTCAATTGTCGGAGCCAGAGCAACACACCCCACAAGAAATGCAAACGAATACTCCATGACTATGGAGCATGGTGGGTAGTGATGGACGTAAAACCCAAATATGAACATGAGAGAGAGGGAGAGAGAGAAAGAGAGAGAAGTGGGGGGGAGGGGGGCATAGTTCTAAATTGGAATGGAGGTTGGTGTGGGATGATCATGCTCTTCTCTGTTTTTATCGGTTGTCACCGATCACTGCATTCGATCTTCTCCTTTTGGTCCTGTAACAAATCACTTTCTACTCTTTGGCTGATTGGATTCAGTTGATGGTTGTCTATGATTTACGTTATTTATAGCCCGATACCAAGGAGGTGACCATTAAAGAACATTATCAAGAGTCGAGATCTTCTGTCTTTCGCCACTTTAATTTATGCTGTCTTTTTTATAGTTCCTTTCCTAATGTCTTCTTTTTCAACACCATGGAATCGTTGCCAGGGAACACAGAAGCTGATGAAGCCGTCAACATGATCGGTCGGGTTCTTTTTCAACACCGTAGCCTCCACCTATGACGTCGCAGTGTTACGACTTAAAGGGCAGTCGGCGAGGTTCAACTGCTCAACAGTGTTACAGCTTTGAAACTGCTATGGCAATCCATCATTCTTCTTCCGGCCATTGTTTCCGACACCTTCACCTTCTGAAGGTTTCTAGTTGCAAGAGACGAATTTTGCTCGAATTGGTTCATCGTATCTCCAACATCAGACAAGTTTTTTTTGTTCTCACTTTCAATAAGGTTTCAAAAGTTTCATTTCGAAATTTTAAAGGAGAATGATGGCAAAATAGTCTCTTTAATGATTTTTTGGCTAATAAAAGCCCGTCAGATTGGAAGACAAAATTCCAAAAAGACCATAAAAGCCAGAATGGTCTAGATTTGATAAGCTCCACATGAAGCTTATAGTCTTTTTGAGGTTTGAGCTTCCCGATGTATGTGGCAAAAATTTGAAACTCGTGATACTTTTACGACAGAACAGGGGAGAGAAGAGGAAAGAAATTTGCAGGAGAGAGAAGAGGAAAGAAATGGTTCGGAAGAGGTGATTTCTCCCCAATTCGTCGCTGCAACTCGTTGCAGCAGCAATGACAGAACAGGGGAGGGAATGTCAGACGAAGAGGAAGAGAAAAATATATATAGAGAGAGAGCGATAGATCAGCGAAAGGGAGAGAGAGAAATGGGGATCTATCGCTGGGTTCAGATCTACCGCCGTTGCAGCGGCGGTAACGAAACGAAGGGAGAGAGAGAAATGGGGGAGAGAAGAAGAAGAAGAAGAGAAAAAAAATATAGAGAGAGAGCAAGAGATCGGCGGAAGGGTAGGAGCAGGATTCAGATCTCCCGCCGTTGCAATTTGCAGCAGCGGTGACGAAACCAAGGGAGAGAGAGAAATGGGGGAGAGAGGGATGACCGAGAAAAGAGAGGGAGAGATAAAAAATAAAAAGAAAAAAACTAGAGAGGAGGAGAGTAGAGATCGAGGCACACCGTTCCGCCGCTCTGAAATGAACAGTATATTAGTTGAAATTAAAAAAGTTAGTTTATATTTATATTAAGGTATTGGTAATTTTATAAAAAATTAGGGGTTACTTTATAATTTTAAGAAAGTTCTCTCAAATTGAGGGAAAGATGGAAACATGAGGGAATCTTTGGTTAAAATTTGATAATGTGGGGCTTTTGAGCATTCTGGACCTATTTGTGGGTAGACCTATTAATGGGACAGGCCAGGCCGGGTTGGGCTTTTACTCTACATTAACAGATTTTTTTAAGGCCTAACCCCAAGCTTGGCTTGGCCATTGGACCTACAACTTCAGCCCGAGCACAGCTTTCATAAAAAGCCTAAAGCCCGGGCCTGGGCCTGAGCCCGAAATCTAGCTCATGCTGCTGCTATTGCTGAAGCGGCTGAATAGAGAGATAAATTATATAGAAAAAAAATAAAAAAAAATGTATATATAAATTATTAAAATATATTCTAATAAATATTATATATTTTATATAATATAAAATACATATTATATATTTTATAAAATATATAATGTTGAGTCGGGCTAGGCCGGGTTTGGGTTGGGCTTTTTTGATAAATCTCAAGCCCGGCCCGAAACACAATCGGGCTTGCTGTTTTGGGCCCGAGGTTAGGCCCACGAGCCTAGTTACATGTCCAACCCCGACTGAGGTGCAGGCTGGGCCATCGGGCTACCCGACCCATGAACAGGTAATATTTGCATGTTTGAATGTGTTATTGGGTCCCACACATAACATTTAACTAACATTTTCGAACTGCCGTTGACCCAGATGGTCGAACCGTTCGACCTAGGAACCGTCCAGGCAACTGGTTCTGTTTTTGCCTAACCCGGAATCTGGTCAAAAACCGTTGATAAAGTCAACAAACTATTTTGACCGTCGACCCATCGACCCGTTCAACGGTTTTGACCGTTTTTTATTTTTTAATTTTCCTATTAGAATGGATCGTCTATTCGAACCGGTCGGTCGGACAATTGACCCAGAAACCGCTGACCAAAACAGTTCCTTTTCCTAGTCAGTTTTTAAAACATTGCATTTAACATATATGTGAGAGGGACAACAAGTATACTTGCCAAACGGTCTTTTGGTCTTTCTAGCTTTTAAGATCTTTGAAAAAAATTGAAACCAAACGGTCTTTGGTCATCGAAGATCTATCTATGAAAGCTCATCAGTCTTTTGAGGTCTTGAGCTTTTAGAAAATCTTCCTAAAAAGACTTGCCAAACGCCTCCTTAGTTAATTGTCATAAACAGTAAGGTACTTTAAGACAGTATTGAAACAATGGGGTATAATTAGTCAATTTTCTAAACTTTAAGGGTATTTTAATAAATTTGCCCTTTCAAAAATGTATTTTTAAGGGAAAAACATTGAATCACCAAAGTTTTTATATATTTCTAATTATTTACATATAAAATAGTTAAAAAAATCATTTTCTTCTCCTTTTTAGTTATTGAGTTTCAAACTTATTCCTTTTTATATAGCCAAAAAATGTGATTAACTTTAAACCAATAACYAATTTAAAAAACAATTTTAGAATTGAATTGACGAAGATAACCCAAGGAATCCATGAAGCAAATTTACATTAAATTAATAAAAGAATAGAGAAAAACCTAATAACCCATGGAAAGGAGAAATAGTTTCTTTAGACTTTTATACAAGAAGAAAATTGGTCCACCCCATGTATTGGTGGGCAAATTTGGGTTTTGATATTAGTTTGGGTCAAAGCTAGGATTAATAAGGTTGGCCATTAACCTAACTCAATCCAAACTTGATCCATTAACACATGTATCCTTATCTTCTATCATCAAACCAAATATTAATTTAATTCGACCCAATCTAATATAAATCCATTATAGATGGACCATGTCTAATCCAATTCAATATTTGGACTATTAAGTCTGGACTGGTCTATTAATACCCCTACTACAGATTGAGATTTCTGAAGCATCATTGACAACTTTGATAGTTCAAACTTTCCATATATAAATAAGCTGACTCCTCACGTTCCAATGAAAGTTATTGAAGGCACTCCCGTCTGTTGGTTACCTATTAATGGCATCACTCAGGATCTACTGCTTATTGCACCAACATGTATCACTTGCTACATAATCAATCATGAGTGAACACACACTAGTATTAATGAGTGAACACACACCAATGTACTGTATACATCAGTATACAGTACATTGGTGTGTTCACTTGTGATTGGCTACGTAACAGGTGATACATAGCAGTGCAAGCTATGAATCTAAGATTGATTGTTGGATCTCCAATAGACATGCACCTTATGCAGTAGTTTGTTTTTACACACTGGAAGGTGTCGATCACATTGCTAAAAGGTAACCAGCAGATCCTAAAGCATTGGAGGTATGGTTTGCAGTTGACATCTTCCCCCCCACAAGGCCATATTTGTTCTATGGGTACCAACTTTTTGGAAATATGAAATTCTTATTTCTTACGAAGGGAGTCAAGAGAAACAAAAGAAAAAAAAAAAAGAAAAAAGTGGAAAATAGAGAGCTCAAAAAAGTTGTGTTTGTTTTTACCTAAATCGTTTTGGGTTGATCAAATATAAATTGGCATACGACTGTTATCTATGGCTGCTCATAATTAAAACATATATACCTTAAAAAAAGCATATGTGCGAGTAGGGGTGTCAATGGACCAAATTCGGGTTAGACCCTATCTAAATCAAAATTAATTTGGACAGATTGGATGGACCAATATGACATTGAATTAGACCAGTCTATATTTTATGGTCGTAAGTATTTTATTGGATTGGATTGGACCTGGCCCATCCCTAATGAATTTATATTAGATTGGGTCAGATTGAACCAATATCTTATCCATTGATAGAAACAGGTATCAATGGATCAGGTTTGGGTTGGAACCAACCTAAATTAAAACCAAATTAAACAGATTGAATGGTCCAAATATTGAATTGGATTGGTTCAAAGTATTCATCAGATTTGATCGAACATGATCTATTTGTAATGGATTCATATTGGACCAGATCGGATTGGATCAAATCTGGTCCAATTAACACCCCTATGAGAGACTATTTGTCAAAACATCAAATTGGCATTTCTTGCTCCAAGAGAGATAAACTCTAATCATTCTAGTTGGAGTGATTCTCATATGGATGTGACAATACATACTTTTCACCAATTTTGTGGAGTTCAACATTTTTCTGTGCCTTCCACTATTCTCAGTTCAACAATATAGAACCCCAGCAAATAAGATATCATCAAATTAGGTTTACTAATTCGGATACAATTGAAAATACCCCTGCCTAGGAATTGCAACGGGGTAGGAATCATATTCTTCATCCCCAACCCCAATCCACCTAGAGATAAAAGTTGTCATCCATCATTGATCCCCAATGGAGATGGGTTCTTTGCAAGGATGTGAATCCCCAAAAAAAATTAATTAATAGTATTTTTGGAAAAAATTACTTAGAATAAAGGAAAATTTTTAAAATATAAATAATATTTTAAATATATTTTGATATATATCCTATCTCCATCTCGAATCCCTAATCAGGGATCCCTATTAATCTTTATTCCCATCCCCGCCCTACCAAAATAATCTCCATCCCCAACCCGATGGGGTCAGGAATGCCAAGTACCTAACAAGGATGGGGAAAATTTCCATCCCTACCATTGTCTTGCTTAACCTATCCTTTTTTAATACAAGGCACCATTCTTCAATCTCGCAGCAACAACTGAGATATGGGTAATTTGGATGCTTGAGAAAACTTACGATACATTTTCATTCTGCCTCTATAACCTGGTAGAGATCAACTTTATCTACCTTTTCAAAGAGAAAGTTAAACATAATAGCCTTACACCCTACATATATGTCAAGGTCAATATTGATGTTGCAGCCAGGCTGGTTGTACACAACAATAAGGCCTTGTTCGTTTTTCAGTAAGTTACTTACTCGGGTAAATGCACTTAATTACTTGGGTAAGTGTTTCCTAGGAAAGACTTACTCGGATAGTCTTTTATTTCCCATGTAAATAAGGCAATGACCATTTTAGTTATAAAAATTCATTATTTAAAGGGGCATTTTTGTCCCATTCAAGTGTTAGTGACTTTCCCCCAGGTGGGAAAGTTATTTACCCACTTAGGAAATGGGTATCACTTTTTTGGATAAGTGATACCCAGGAAAATAAACTTTCCCTAATCCCCACATATATCTGATAAAAGAACATAGGTTTCTTGATCAATGGGAATCAAAATCCCATTGACCAACTTTCCTCCTCTCAAAATCCAAGAAAAGAATAGTGACTTTCCCCCAGGTGAAAAAGTTATTTATCCACTTAGGAGATGGGTATCACTTTTTCGGGTAAGTGATACCCAGGAAAATAAACTTTCCATAATCCCCAAATATATCTGAAAAAAGAACATAGGCCCTAAGGGTAATCAAAAGCTTATGCATTCTTTGAAGGAATACTTTTTGTTGATTCCTTTAAATTTACACATTATTTTTGAAGGCGGTGCTCTTTCAATTGTAAGCCTATTGTTGGTGGCTGATTCTATTCTATTCCATTGTGGAGATTACATACGTGATAGTCAATTGCAGAGGTCTTCTTCCTCACCAACCTTCATTATCAATACATTTAGTTCTCTGGCGGCAAATTCTGTTGCACATTGTATTTCCCGTCATGGATTAACTCTCAATTGCCCTTGTACTTGGCCTGTGGTCCCTAATTTTTTAAAGCATGTATTAGTATCTGATTTAAACTGATAATGAATATATTGCCTACGGGCTTTCCTCAAAAAAAAAATAAAAAAAAGTCTTATACCTCTACAATATGCCGTCAACTTTTTGAAAGAAGCCTGTAGGCAGAATTCCATTARCCCGATGAAGAGTCCATTTCAACAGTATTACATAAAAAATCTGGAATAGTAGACCAAGTAAAAAAGTCTAGACAGAGATAAACCCCGTCTAGCAACTAAATGAGCAGCAACATTTGTCGTCCGTCGCACACAGTTCATCGAGCAAGAATGGGTTTGATAAAAGGCTCTTGCAAGCAGTAATGACATGGATCAACTGCTACGGTGGACGGATATTATCCACCAACATGAGTTTAAAAATACTATAAGCAACACCTTAAATAATAACATATGATGATTGAAGCTCTGGGACTAAAGCAGACCATGATAAAGAGCCAAAGCTTCAGGCTTCAGTCATGATGGAACTTTCACATTTAATAGGCAAAGTTCTTGCAAGAAGAAAAGTACCAATATGATCCTGAATGACTAGTCCAACAGAATCCACACCATGTTTAAAAGTATCATCGACTTCACTTTTAAAAAAAAATTATAAGGGCTAAGAGTGTCGAATTTCAGTGTGAGCCTTGCGTATAACAACAGTAGGATCGAATTGAACACCATCAAGTAAATGAGCAATTCGGGCATACCATATTTGCTTCATAATAATTCCACCTTGAAATAGATAGCCATCTATCAAATAATTGAGTTGGCGATCTCGCTGCCACCAACAATAGAGAAGCGTCGGTATATCTGTAATTAGCAAATCATCAATTCTGAAATTCAAACATGACCCAAGCCAAATTGTTTGAACCGCTGAACATGACAATAAGGAGTGCACAATATAATAGTGTCTTGTGAATGATTACAGAACGGACAGCTTATATCAATATGGATATTGTGCTTCCATAACAGCTCAGCCGTAGATAGAATATTGTGTGTACAACGCCATAAAAACAGTATGACCGATGGAGATAAGTACTTCTGTGACCAAAGATGATTCCATTGCAAATCAAGTAAAATAATAGTGGGAGAGGAAGAGCTGGGCATGCTTTATTTTTACCCAAAAAAATATTGATGAAGTGTTAGTTGTTACAGGCCCGAGTCCTGCAGTGAAAGTATATGCATTTCTCCCCACAAACGTCGGATTCTGCCGGAGTAGTCCAACAACTACTGGCAATATTGAATTTGTGCCAATCATCATGGAGTATCTCAATTCTATGACCATTTAGACTGATTGGTCCAATAAGAACATGACTTGAAATGATGTGGTGGGTAATGGTTGGCCCAATACTATGATCATCTAGATTTTCCCATTTACTTTTTCTACCTCGGTGCCCCAACCCATCCTATCAGCCACTTTGCGCTAAAAACCACAAACACTATATGAGAAAATGCATGATGCCGGAAAAGTATGATACCGAAAGAACATTGATCAATCAAAATTCACTGTGAATCCTGATGAAAACCACCCTAATTATCACTTAATTTCATGATATCATGATACCAGTTGATTGGTTCTAAGGTTTTTCTATATCATAATGTAGTAACGTTTTCATTTGTGTAATTCTTTTAAAAATGGATGAAAAATCATAAATCATGTTTGCTAACATCTATGTTATATGAAAATAAAAAATCCAAATTCTGCTAGGCAACGGTTGTCTCAAACTCTTGAATCAGCATTTTTTTACGATATCGGAAATTGGGAAGAGACACGGCATAGGTGTTATTGGAGAAGGGGCTATGACCACATGAATCTGGCCCCATATTTTTTCATAGAAAATATTCTTATCCCGTATATATTTAAATGGGCTGTGATGCAAAGAAGGCAACAAAGCCATGATTTAATTACATATTATTGCCATTGAAAGTAAGGCTGAGTTTGGAAGGAATACAAATGCAAATATGCAGAGTGCAAAATCTTATATTTTGTATATATTTACGCTGTACATATTTGCATTTGTACTGCTTCCAAAATGAGCTTAAGGGATAAAAACATGAGTGTCTCTTGTTCCATAATCTAGATAGCAAATTTAGTGTGAACGGGGTTCAACTAAAGTCCCCATCAATCACCAACTAGATAACAAGGAAAAGAAGGGCCTATGCTATGGAAACTTTGGGCATAAAAAGAAAATGGAGATCCTATATGGACGACAGCAAAATCACACTTAGTAAGTATACTATTGTGAGTTGGGGAATATTGTGTGTGTGTGTGTTGGTAGTATTGGGCCACCAGTGGGGAGCACAATCTCCATCTGCATGTGCCTCAACCACTCCTGTCCGGAGCCAACAACGCGGTATTGGACCCCCTATATTTCCTTATAAATACCGAACCTGTCTTTCTTTCGCATTCCATGGTTTTGTAACTTAAAGACATCTTCTATGGCTACTTGTAGAATTTTCAGCGTTATTTTCTTTGTTTTGTTATGTGTAGGCATATGTTCTGCTGCTAGAGCCCTCCTTACTTTCGAGGAAGGAACAGGCTATCCTGGCTATGGCAATGGCCATGGCATTGGTGGTGGCTTGGGCTATGGTGGCGGAGGTGGTGCTGGTTATGGGGGAGGAGTTCCAGGAGGCTATGGGGGTGGTGGAGGCTCTGGCAGTGGTGCTGGCTACGGAGCCGGCGTGGGAGAACATGGTTTTCCTGGTTATGGTGTAGGGTATGGTAGTGGTGGAGGTGGAGGTGGAGGTGCTGGTTATGGCGCTGGTGGAGAACATGGAGGTGGCTATGGTGGTGGTGGCGGTGGTGGTAGTGGTGGTGGTGGTGGTGCTGGCTATGGTGCTGGAGAAGAACATGGTGCCGGTTATGGTAGTGGAAGTGGTAGTGGTGGTGGCATTGGCTATGGTGCTGGAGAAGAACATGGTGCCGGTTATGGTAGTGGAAGTGGTAGTGGTGGTGGCATTGGCTATGGTGCTGGAGGAGAACATGGCGGAGGTCATGGTGGTGGTGGTGGTAGTGGTGGTGGGGTTGGCTATGGTGCTGGAGGAGAAGGAGGTGCCGGCTACGGCAGTGGAAGTGGTAGTGGTGGTGGCATTGGCTATGGCGCTGGAGGAGAACATGGTGGGGGTTATGGTGGTGGTGGTGGTAGTGGTGGTGGGGTTGGCTATGGTGCTGGTGGAGAGCATGGAGGCTATATACCTTACTATGGTGGCTATAGTGGTGGAGCAGAACATGGGAGTGGGTATGGTAGTGGTAGTGGGAGTGGTGGTGGTGGTGGCTATGGTGCTGGTGGAGAGAACGGCGGGGGTTATGGAGGTGGTGGAGGATCTGGTGGTGGTTCTGGCTATGGTGCTGGAGGAGAACACGGTAGTGGCTATGGCAGTGGTAGCGGCAATGGTGGTGGTGCTGGCTATGGTGCCGGTGGCGGTGGAGAGCATGGTGGTGGATACAATAGTGGTGGCTATGGTTCAGGAGAACATGGAGGTGGTTATGGCAATGGTGGTGGTAATGGCGGTGGTGCTGGTGAAGAGCAAGGTGATGGTTACGGTAATACCGGAGGAACTGGCTATGGCATTGGAAGTAAACATGGTGGTGGCTATGGAGGTGGTGGAGGAAGTGGGGGAGGTGGTGGCATTGGCTATGGTGCAGGAGGAGAGCATGGAGTTGGCCACGGTAGTGGTAGTGGAACTGGTGGAGGTTCAGGATATGGAGCTGGTGGTGAACATGGTGCTGGTTATGGCGGCGGTGGTGGCGGTGGCTCCGGAGGTGGTGCTGGTTATGGAGCAGGTGGGGAACATGGAGGCGGATATGGAAGTGGAAGTGGTGCAGGAGGAGGTCATGGTGGCTACGTTCCATGAGAATGGCTTCAAATTGGCCAGTCAAGTTATCACTCTCCTTACAAATAGGAGGAGTGTGATAGTAATAATAAACTTAGAGTATTGGTACAAATATATTGTGAGCAAGAACTTATCAGCGAAATTAGGTGTCTTAATTAAATAAGATGCTATCTTCTTGTCGTCGCCTCGTCGATGTATTTACGTGTGATGGTCTTGATTCTTGGGCTCTTGGGTACCCTTTTGAGAGTCCTTAATTTGCATGGAACGTTTGAATTAATGCTAAATGTCTGTCGTTTTTTAATGGAGACTATATATGTTCTTTCGGTTTTGTTTTTATTTTGTCTTTTGTTTTGGAGAATGTTCTAACTTCCTTTTCAGTTATTAAGTATTGTGTTGTACTTAATTTTCAATAGTTGGTTGGTGAGCAAGAACCAAGAACAGGGTGCCTACTGTACTGATGATAGCTTCTCTGTCACTTCTTCTGTCTTCTATTACAGTAATACTGTCTTGCTTTTAGCGCGCATGAGCTAGGAAACTAACTGAGCCACTTTCTTAGTGCGTTAGAAAGTCTGACTAGAGATTACATGGTGGGATCTTTAGTCGGTTGGTCCCCAGACCCCACCATATATAAAGGGTCTCTTCAACTTCATTCAACCCTTCAACCAAATCAAAGAGGTGGGAACCATTACTGGTAGATGGTTGAGGAAATTAATGATGCTTTGTCAATTTGGATGAATGTCTCTGCAGGGATTTTCGATCCATATTTAAATTTCTGTTTTGAATATAATCTGGAAACTAAAATGAGAAACTGCCAGTAGCCTGGATGGATCAGAGTTTCCATCTAAATGGTTAAACAATCCAAAGAGTCCATCTCCACCTGGTCAGATATTTGGGGAGTTTAACTTGCCGAATTCATTATTCTATATAACCTGTTTATGAGTAGATTAGTTTTTCATATATTTCAAAATTCATATTTCTATTCTACAAACATTTGAGTTAAAAAAAAAAAGTCATACATTTTTGCTAAACTTTTCACTCAATACTTCTAGCCTTTCTGTCAAAAAAATATGCAAAGTTCATTGTAATACGCATTCTACATAAATTTTCCAAGGTTGACCCCTTAACACAATGAAACAAGGGATCCATGCACGGTTCTGAACCAATTCAGCATATGGGTTGGATTTGGGGCCTAAAGACGATCTAAGATGGCTCTGTAAACAAATTGTTGCCAGTCGGGGAGAGAGAGAAACCTTTCTTTAATCTATATGGGTTGTTCTACCAGAACATTGTACATATCAATTAAGATAAGGATAACTGTACTAATTAGGATCAATATTTGGGAAAATTGCTGAAACCTCCCACAAAGTTTGGTAATTGCCATCATCTCCCTTGAACTTTCTAACAGTTGCAAGGAGACTCCCTCTATTAGAATCCTCTCCTATAATAAGAAGCATGTAAATGTCCAAAATACCCATTCAGTTCCTATTGAGCCTGGTTTCTACAAGAAAAAAAAAACAATACAAACGTTATGAACAACAAAATATAAAATGTTTAAGGTTTCAGCTTTACCTTTGAGCAATTGGTATAAAGGGTAAATTTGGAAAATATATCAATTTCATAAAAGAGACAATAAGGGTTTGGGGTGTGATTGATATGAAGAGAAAATTTTGAAAATAAACATTTTGGTCAAAAAATAATTGCATGGGTATTTTGGACATTTTCATGCCTCCTGTTAGAGGATTCTGGTATAGGATGTCTACTTGCAACTGTGTCATAAAGTTT
Source organism: Nelumbo nucifera (assembly GCF_000365185.1). Next base: position 161,501 of record NW_010729215.1, on the reverse strand, counting down.
AAGGGAGGTGATTGTAATTTGAAAACTTCAGCGGAGGTTTCAACAATTTACCTATATTTTTTAGCCCAAAGTATAATACATATATACATATATAAGAAGGAAAAATCTATGATATTGGAAAAACATGGTACAAAAGAGCTTTGACCAATCAAAACACCCTATGAATTTTGATGAATACCACCTGATCTTTTATCATACTGGTTCATTGATTGTAAGTTTTTCCACTGTCATATCTTATAGGTATCATATAAGAAGGTTTTATAGATTTTCTGGAAAACTTACCCTTTAAGTATTAGCTCTTTTGTGAATCAGAGAACCAAATTTCTTACTCATTGGGAGAATGGGAGTGCAAATTTTGCATCTCAAAAATAATGCGAAATTTCCACCACCTTCCACCTACTTCAATTCTCTTTCATATGAAGTGGGGACCACATCATCCAGCTCCCTTCCTCACAAACATCATTTTGCTTCTTATTTTACTCCACACAAACAAATAAGGCAAAGTCAAATTTGAAGGAGATCCAACAATTTGTGAATAGGAGATCCAAAGTGCATTTAAAGCAAAAGTAAACCAGATTTTTCATTCAGCCTATTTGCACTCTTATGCATTTACACTAGTTGAGCCTTAGGAGTACAAATACAAATATATACAAAATATAAGGTTTTATACTCTACATATTTGTATTTGTACTCCTTCCAAACTGAGCTTAGTTTGGAAGGAGTACAAATATAAATATGTAAGAGTGCAAATACACATATAATAATACAAAATATAAAAGTTTTTCACTTTACACATTTATATTTGTACTCTTTCGAAACTGAGCCTTAGCATTTAAGCAGCACTGCATATTTTCCTTAAAGAAACTAGAAAGATCATCATTAGCATCAAAATTGGTTAAAGACCTGATAGTGGTAGGCAAAGGACGTCTCTTTCAGTCCTCTACAAAGCTGGACACAACTGACTGGCAATCTAGTGGCTGAGAAGATCCAATTGGCAGCCATTCATAGTCCTTATGGTGGGAAGAGAAATTCTGTATGGTCCCCTCCCTCGTCATTAAAAAGAGTAGTTGTTAACATCAAGGTCTCAAAAAGGCCAGAGGTAACAGTTGAAACTCAAAAGAGAGGCATAAAGCTTAAGACATACCTCAAGATATCACTAAATTCAAGTGTAATCCTATAGGTCAATTGGTATATGGCAAAATCTATGGTGCAAAAACTGCACTGTAAAACAAAAACATAACTAGTGGAAAGTGAGACATTACAAGTGATATATTTAACATTATTAACGTTTTATTGTGATTGGTAATTACATAACATGTTTAATATGATTGGTTTTTCTGATTTATTGGGCAATTTTTGCAGGACTCTATAAGGATTAATTACTTGAAAGCGGTTCATATCTTTAACCAATAAGCTTTTTTTAGAACACCTAAGTTTAGTCCAGGTGGAGGGGCAGCCCCCTTTAAATTTTATTAACCATTGTCAAAAGGGAGGAATCTTAGGCCATGTTTGGGGCTGTTTAAAAATAAGTGCTTATTTGTTTCATTAAGTACTTATTGGTATTTTGGGAAATAAGTCCATAAGTGCTTATTTTAAAAATAAGGACTTATTTTTTAAGCTCAAATTTCTATCTTTTTTAAGTGTTTAACAAAAAGCACTTATTCAATTTTTTTCTTCCAAAATTATCCCTACTTGAATTTTATAAAAGTACTCTTATGAAAGCATTTTTACAAAAGTACTTTTCCGAAAGCACTTTTAAGAAAATGCTTTTATGAAAGCACTTTTATGAAATTACTTTCGTAAAGTGCTTTTATAAAATTACTTTCTAAAAGTGCTTTTGTAAAAATACTTTTATAAAAATATTTTTGTAAAAATACTCTTATAAAAGTATTTTTGTAAAAGTTCTTTCATAAAAATATTTTTATAAAAGTACTTTCATAAAAGTATTTTCCAATGAATATTTTTCCAAGAAGGATTTTTACTAGACATTTAGGCCATGTTTAGTTCACTGTCACTGGCTTCATTCTTTTAATTCTTGCCCATTTTGAAAAAGAATGGGCAAGAATGAATGAGATACAGGTGTTTGGCTAATCATTTCTTGCCGCAAGACTCATTCTTCCCAAAATGAAATTTGGGTCTCAGCAAAAAATCTAATATATTTTGTGGCACGAAAATTTTTCATGCTCCATCTTACCAATTCTTCTTTTGTTCAAGTTTGAAACTCGAATCCTCTCGGCTAAAGTCACTAAACCCTCGTCCCCCCTCTCTTTCTCTCTATACAAGGTAAAGTTGAGATTGATCTCGATCTTTTGAAGTCCTAAAGCTAAGATCGACTCTCTCTCTCTGTACCAGGTAAAGCTGAGATCGATCTCAATATGTTGAAGTCCTAAAGCTAAGATCGATCCAAAGAGCTCAAAACCAAGGTAATCTCTCTCTCTCTTCTTCTTCTTCTTCTTCTTTCTCGTCTTCTTCTTCATCTCTCTGTGATGGATACCTCCTCTTCTTCTTCTTCTTCTTCTTCTTACTCTGTTTTTCCCCTTTTAGGTTGACCACCAATATCAGTCCTATAACCATTAAGAGAAAGCAGCATCGATTAAGGTAATTACTTGAAAATGAGAAAATTACAGTGTCAATTTTACATATGTTGTTTTCACGATGCTAAGACGTTTCATCCAAAGGATTGATCAGATTCGTTTTACAAACTTACTCGAGTTCCTTGTTGGAAGACATGGCGTTGGATGTGTTACCTCCTCTGTGAAAAGTTGTTTGTATTTTTCTTTGTTTTTTGTTCACAGAGTGCTCAAATGATCATTTAGCAAAAACAGAGAGTGCTCAAATGATCATAGAGATCCAAGTGGTTAAAGAGAGTGTGCAATTTTCACCCAATTAGAAACCTTGCCACCAAGACCGGATAAGGAAGAATTGGTGTGGTATGAGAGAATAGTCTTGGATTTTATGTCCATACAATTTGGATCCAGAATTTCATCAGAAAGGTGCATTAGTTTTGTGAAAAGCATTTTCATTGACTATTCTTGTTGAAGAACTACAGCATTTATGTGACGAATTTGGTGAGGGTAGTTAAAATATCATATATCCCCTCTTCATGATTGAAACTAATATTATTGACTAAGGTTAACTTGTCTATTTTTTATTGGTTGTCCTATGGATATTTTCCTATTTAAATAATGTGATATATTGCTCTTTCCATGGCCAAACAAAATAAGGAAACAAAAATGGTAGCTATTGTTTATAGAGAAAAGATAGTCTAATTGAACCTTCTAGATTGGCCATTTTTTCCAGGAAGAAAGATGATACTGCCAAAATTGTTTTGCATCCTTTAGTTATCTAGAGTAGTCTAGACTTTGATGGTTGACTATGAATAGTGTGCTATGCTAGGATTTTGAGAGTGTAAAGGCTGTTAGTTGACTGAGGAGATAAGATTTATCACAGAATTGCTTGCAACACAGAAGCTGTAGACTTCCAAATGCAGCCTTTAAATTATTTTCAGTCCCTTGTCTCCACCATTCCATGTATTGGAACTATTACTGAATTGATGCTTAAGCATCATGAAGATTGTTAGCTTGTTAAGATCTTTTTCCCTTTTACTTTTTACCTTCAGTTGGATGACTGAAGAGATCCAGATGTGTGCCATAGCTATTGTCTAGAGAAGGACCATTGTCCTATGCCATAACAAATTCCATCTTATAGCCAAAACCCAGTGAGTTGCGGTCCTTGAATATCCTAAGAGAGAAGGTTGTAGAGATAATAGCACACCAAGCAAGTAGGGGATGCCTACATAGAACCCTTCCCATGTTGTTGAGTGGCAAATGATGCTACGTGTCATTGAATTGTTGACTTGTAGGGTTGATGTTCACATACAATTGCCTGTTGCATCAGAACTCAAGCACACAAACTTACCAGCCTCATCAAGGAAAAGAAAACAGGATCAATGAAGTTAAAGAGCTTGCTTCTAAAAGCTAGATAGGATTAGAAGCATAAACATGGTGGTAGGTGAGAGAAAGATCATAAACAGACCCCATCTTTCATTTGTGCATATATAGGTGTATTAGCAGTAACTTGTCTTTAGTGATTGATTTATCTGAGAAATCTGGTCTTTCATAGGATCAAGCAGCATCAAACGTGAATGTACTATGACATCCACTTGGTTGAATGTATTTGAAAATTGTGGCCTTTAGGCAATTTGTTGGTGACAACAAAGATGCCTTTTTTTTGTCCCCGCCTCCTTTGAAAATAATAAAACTAAAAAATGATGCCAAGGGAGAAGCAACTGGGTTGACTAGAACTATTTGACCAAGAATAATCCCAAAAGTGGTGAAAAGATATTTCAGACATGAAAGAACACAACCGAGGAAAGAAAAAACAACTACTATATGTTAGTAACTTACCAAGTGAAGACATCTAGATCTCTGATCACAAAAAGCAGGTCACCTTTCACCTTGGTAGTGAAACAGGCATTACAATCCCCTTAAAATAGTAAAATGTTCCACCATTTCTATCTTGATATTGAGTAAGGCCTTTTTCCCACACATTGTAAAGGAAATGGAAGATGAACCTGCTTTTCATCATCCTCAATCCTAATCTTGTATAACAACCACTGCCTTGATAAATGATTATTTAATGAGTTGCATGAAGCTCCAGATTGTTGGATATCTTCTCTGCTTAATGAGGTGTAGGTTCTAAAATAATGGCCTACATGAAGCACCTAAACAAAAGCATTGCCTATCAACATTCCTCCATTCTAGAATTGATTAGTAAAGTGAAAAAAAAAATGTACAAATTTGTAAGCAAACATATCTCATACAGAATTTGAGTAGTTGCTTTAGTGGAAAAGCCTACCTCTCCCTTGAAAGGGGTTAGTTTTATTTCCTCATTATCAGCTTCAACATGTAATGGTCTACATATTTTTCTAGTATACAAACAAATTTTTGAACAAATTGTATTTACATATAATTAATTACTTTCACAATTCACATGGTCCTCTAATAGCTATGTTACACATCTGGATCTCTTCAATCAGCCAACTGAAGGTAAAAAGTAAAAGGAAAAAAAGGTCTTAACAAGCCAATAGTCTACATGATGCTTAAGCATCAATTCAGTAATAGTTCCAATACATGGAATGGTGGAGACAAGGGACTTAAAATAATTTAAAGGCTGCATTAATTTGGAAGTTTGCAGCTTCTGTGTTGCAAATATTAATGATCTACATGCCAAAAGGGTGATATCAATTGCCATCTTGGAAAAATTGTTTTACAACAGTATGATAATACAAATTTAAGCTTCAAAATATAGATAAAGCTAATCTGGTCGGTCAAGACTGTTAGTTGAATGAGGAGATAAGAATTATCACAACCGATGAATCTGAGATAAGTCTAACAGTATTTTGTATGTGTACTCTTTCCAAACTGAGATTAACTACAATGTAATTAGGTAGCTAGTTCAAATGATTATATACAGTTATGCATCGGTGTTGCCTTTTCTAGTTGGTGAGCAAATGTATAAGTGAGGTCATTACCTTTTCTAGTCAATATTGTGACTCTATTCAGTCTTTGTAAAGTGTAACATGATTAGGATTGTATCCAGAAACCTTTAGTGCTTCTCCTAAGTAAGGCCTTTTGTTTAATTATTTAACTCATTTAGTGATTTTTAGCTATCAGAAACCTTTAGTATTAATTAGGACTAATACATTGTATGTTCTCCAAAGCTATTAGAAACCTTTAATGCCATATAGTGTTATCAAATGCATCTTAATTCAATAAGATTATGCTCATGATTTTTTTTTTTTTTTTGAAAACCATGTTCATGGTTATTTTTGTTTGTATATTGAGATGAATTATTTATCTTTAAATTTCCTTGTAAGCAAGTAGTATGGATGCATTTTTGTGTAATGGATATGTCACATTTATGTTCAATTTTAATTATATAGAATATAAAATTTAAGAAAAAACTGTATAATTTTATATGTTTGTATTTATTGTGTTTTAGGTAAATATTATGTAGCGGATTTAGGTTTCACCACCATTACAGGATTTTCCACCCCATTTAAAGGTGATTGTTATCATTTGCAAGAATATAGAACAGTGAGACGACGACCGAATGATGCTTGTGAACTATTTAACCTTCATCATTCATCATTTTGTAATGTAATAGAACGATGCTTTGGAGTGTTTAAGGAATGTTTTCAAATTTTGAACCACATGAAGCCTTACAGTATTAACACACAAAGGCGTATAACCATTGCATGTTGTACACTTTATAATTTCATTAGGCAAGAGACATTACTTGATCAAGAAGATCCATTGTTCGGAAAATATGAAAATGAAGAAGCTATCAGAGATAGCAACACAATTGCATCATCAAGCACACAAACACTAAACTTAAGGGTTTGTTTGATTGCTGAGAAAATTGGACTGAGAAAGGATGGGATGAGAAATGTTGGGATGAGAAGAGGAAAATTTATTTTCTCAGTTAGTTATAATGTGTTTGTTTGCTGAGAAAATTTTTGTTAGAAAATCCACTCTCTAGTGTTGTTTTGCAAGAAAATTTATAGGAGAAAATGGTTGAGCTTCCAGCCATTGAGGGAAAAACATGGGGTTGGGGAAAAAAGAATATAATAATAAGAGTCTTCGATCAAACTAAAAGAGTAGGATGATCTTATTTTCCAGATATTGTTAAAGATTTGTTCAATCCTTTCGGTTGCAAGATTAAACAACATTTTCAATGTCTGGACTTGTGGAATATCCTTCACCAATAACGCCTTTTTCTAGATAAGAGTCTGTTGATGCCTTTTTCTCTGATCGTTGTGAAGACGCTCTTCACCAACGACGCCATCGCATGGCAAGCTGTGGTAGAGGTGCCGTCGTAGACAAACGCGGCGACGCGGGACACGGGCGACCGACCTTACGCCATCGCATGGCGTGCTTTGTCGATACCCTCTTCTCTTTGCTTTTGATTTTGGGAAGGTCGGTCGCCCRCGTCCACGTTCGGCTGCGATTGGGAGGAGTAAGGTCGGTCTCCCTCTTCTGTTGTGCTCTGCAATGGTGATTTAGGGTCGGGACGTGGGCGTGGTGCGTTAGGGTCTTGGCGGAGGGCGTGGAGTGGGGGTTCAATACAGAGGCGGCGCTTCCGGTGGCGACGCTCAGCAGCAGCCTCCTCCGCTGAGGAGTAAGCGAATGAGCGAACAAAGAGGAGGTTATGGTTGGGATGCTGCAGGAGGATGTGGTGATGATCGGCGGCGGTGGTGGAGGTGCTGATAACAGGAAGAAGATGGTTAGTGGTGGAGAGGGAGAGGAGATGATCGACTTCTTGCTCTGACAAAGCCCGAGCAATTTTCTTAGCGTTTTCTTTTCTCATCGGGGTCGCACTGTTTTGGTGCGACCCCGCTCACTTAATTTTGGGATCCCGCATCTCTCTTGTTTCTCATCCCAAAATACTGTTTACCAACAAACAAACACAAGAAAGGGATAATCATTCGGGAATATTCCCTTTTCTCATCCCTTTCTCAGTAAACAAACAGAGCCTAAGTGCTCGTGATCAAAATGAAAATGTTAAGGATTGATATTGCTAACCAGTTGGTCGATAAACATGGATATGAATGACTTTCAACATGTTGATAAATAAATTTAATGAAACTAATAGATATTTTATACTTTTTTGTATTATTCATTTTGATGTTATACATTGCTTCTTTTCATTTTTTATATATATTTTTAATGCAACAAACTACAAAAGCTTCTCAAGTTTTTTGGTCCTTTTTCATATTGTGTTATTAACATGGGGCCCACATGATTCCATGATTTATATTTTCCATCAAGTGTTCTATGTAGGGGTGTCAATTGGACTGAATTTGGTCCAATCTGATCCAATCCAATGTGAGTACATTATAAATGGACCATGTCTAATCCAATCCAATGAATATTTTGGACCATTTTGGATCGGCCCAATTCAATGTTTAGATTGTCCAATCTGTTCAAATTCGTTTTGATTTAGATTGGTTTCAAATCAAACCCGGTCCATCGGCACCTATATTCTTACCTTATATCAATGGACCAGATATTGGCTTAATCCAACTCAATCTAATATAAATTTTTATTACGGATGGATTAGATGGTCCAATCCAATCTAATAAATTAGTCCAATCCAATATGTCTTGTTGGTCCATCCAATCCGTCTAAATTGATTTTGGATTGCATGGGGTCTAATCCAAAACCAATCCATTGATACCCTTATATTATTATTTTGATTAATGAAAAAATGAATGAGAATGAAATTTGTAACCAAATTTACTCTCATTCTTGCTGTAAAAAAAAAATCATTTTTTGGGAAAAAAACGCTTGGTTCGTAGCAATATTTTTTCATTCTTCCCATTTTTACTCATTTTTTCCATCTTGGAATTTCATCTTTGATAAGAATGAGAAAGAATGAGAATTGAACCAAACATGGCCTTATTATCACTCTAGCTCCAATTCTACCTCCCATATTCCTTTAGATAGAAATAAATTAAGCCCATCACAAAGAGCCAAATCTTCAGCAAGAATTGAATACCATCACCATAGTAGTTACGAAAACAAAAAAGAAAAGCACCAGAACCATTTCTCACAACACCACTTCCTCKGCTTACACCCAGATTCCCACAAAAAGCTCCATCAACGTTTAGGTTGAACAAAAGGATAGATGAGGATTGCCAATATATCCAATGAATAGTGATCCTCCTAACATGCTTGATAGGAATATGAAGAACATTTAAGATAAAAGTGTTGCTTTTAGAGGATGGGCTTGCACGAATCAAGTTTAAATTCATAAGGCACTTGTTGTTCCTTCTAATGATTGTTGGTGCAGGGGCTCCTTTCCCTTCAAATCTTCAACTGCATTTTTCTTTCCATATCAACCATATTATAATCGAGGGGAGGATTTTAAAGAAATGATGAACTTGAGAGTCATTGTTAGCAAGATTCCTCCACATATAAATTATTGGAACATTGAAGAGGCCACTATAATATCTCCATACTTTAAAAGCCACCGCAACAACAACATTTGGAAGCTAGCTGGATCCCTTTCTTCATAATCACATCATCAAGAGGTAATGCACCATGAAGAAATTTCCAAACAAAAATGGATACTTTAGTAGGAAGGCCCACTTTCCAAATATACTGAAACCAACTTACAACGTTATCATGGATCCTAATGAGATTCCAAACTAAAGAAACAGAAAAACCACCATTTGGGTTTATGTTCCAAATGAGCTTATCATCTTCATCATTGAGAGTGACTCTCAAATTTTTAGCTAAATCACAATGAATTGAGGAATAGAATCAATCAACTCAAAGCACCAATCACCATTAACACTTAGAACTTGGTTGACATTGAAATCTTGAACCTGCTCATTATCTAATTCAAAAATAAGAGGGCAAAGATCAGTCCAATTATCATACCAAAATGAAATTCACCTTTCCCACTCAACCATTGGCAATGAAGAAGAGATGTGTCTTTTAATTCAAACATATTTTGCCAAAATCTTGAACTAACTCTTGGTTTTGAAAGAAGAAGATGAGGGGTTGATTTAACATATTTGGAATATATGAAGTTAGCCCAAATGCTACTCTTCTGAATAAGTCTAAACTATACTTTAAGCATAAAAGCTTTTAATATATCATAAAGAGATTTGATACCAGGACCCCCCTCCTTAAGAGGTTTACAAATTTTGGCCCAACCAATCCAATGCATTTTGTTTCCATGAACAGTGGCTCCCCACAAAAATTTAGAAAAAATAGAATGAGTTTTGTTTATAACTGCTTTCGGATGTAAAACCACACTAAGAATACGTATCGGCATTGATTGGAGAACATGTTTTATTAGAATCAATCAACCTCCTGAAGACAATAACTTTCCTTTCCACTCTTCAACTTTATTTTTAATTTTCATCACTAAAGGCTCAACATCAACAATTTTCAACCTTTCGAAACCAATAGAAGCTCCAAGAAATGTAAAAGGAATTTGCTTTTACTTAAATCTGGTGACATTCTTGATCATATTGATTGTCAAACTATGCATTTTTTAGTGCACTATAAAGCAAGATTTCTTTTTACTTACTAGTTGACTAGAAACTTTTTCATACATAGAAAGAAAAGACTTGAGATTATAAGGCCTCATTTCTCTCCTCTAGAAAAGATCATTATATCGTCTGCAAAAAGACTATGAGAAATAGGCATACAACCCCTTCGAAGAGCATAGTAAGGAACCTAAGCATTTCTATAAATAGCATGAAGGCCTCTACTTAGCACTTTCTCAACATGGATAAAAATACTAGGAGAGATAGGGTCACCTTGTCTCAAGCCTCTTGTAGAGTGAAAGTATCCTTCTGGAGAACCATTGATCATCACAGAGAACCAACACATACAAATGCAGAGCCTCACCAAATTAATCCATATGCTATTGAAACCAAATTTATGAAGGATAGTGAATATAAAATTCCAATTCATCCTATCTTAAGCCTTTTCCATGTCCAATTTGAACATAACATTACCACGCCTTGATTTTCTAGTAATTTCAATAGCCATTTCCTAAACAATGCCAATATTATCACCAATGCTCCTCCCTTTAATAAAAGCACCTTGCTCCAAGGAGATTAACCTTGATAAGATAGTTGAAAGCTTGTTTGTGAAAATTTTAGCATAAACCTTGTAGCAAAAATTGCATAAACTTATAGGTCGGTAATCCAAAAAACTCTTAGGGGTATCCTTCTTTGAAATCAACACAATAAAAGTGGAAATATAATATCTAGGGAGAGATTTAGTGTAAAAAATTTCTCTAATGGAATTACAAACATCTCTTCTAACAATATCCCAACAATGAGTGAAGAAACTTCCACCAAAACCATCATGCCCATGGGCACTTTTAGGGTTCATAAAGAAGACAGTTGACTTTATTTCATCCAAAGATGGAACTCAAGTAAGAAACAAATTGTCATCATTGGAAACCAAGAAAGTTATAGTATCAAATAATAGTCATGCATTTCACTTCCTTCATAAAATAAGTAGTTATTGGTTAAGTGTCTCTTCTATCCAAGGATTAAAGTATCAGTATTGGGTATCATATTGGGCAACTTGGATACGGATACGCTTGGGAAGCGCATGGGAATGGACGAAAAAACCTGGAAACACTTGGATACTCTAAGAAAATGCACACAAATTCCATAAATATATTAATGGCATTAAGTTTAATGTCAAAACAACTATAAATAATATATAAATATATAGGAATTGTATATTTAAATATATAAATATATATATATATATTTAAATGATATATATACATACATATGAAGAAATATATTATAATTAATATAATAGGACATGTAGATATTATACAATTTTATTAATAATGCTTCAATCAAGAGTCCAAGGCAAATATTATATAGATTTTTATAAATTAATACATGCAAAAAGCCAATATTATTTTATCATCTATTAAAGTGTAAGGCATAAAGCATATGCAACTATTATATTYAAATTATTATGTCATTTTTTTCTAATTTACTACTTTTATTTTTTAACATTAACAAAAAACTCAACCAAAAAATTAATTCTTAAATGTTTGATAAATAAAATTTATATTTTTGTAAACAATAAATATGTTATTATAAATGTAAATTAAAATATCAATTAATAATTTATAAAAATATATAATATTAACTTAAAATATATCAAATCTATTAAAATTTTGAAAATGCATATCATATGAAAATTCATAAATTTTAATTACTAAAATAATTATTCCATTATTAATATTTTATTTTTATAAAATTTGGAAGTAAAAAATTATTTTTATATAAAATGTAGATCAATGGATTTGATAGATTCAATTTATATTATATTTTCAAATACTTTGTAAACAATACTTTATTTTGTAAATAATAAAAACATTGTTATTTAATGCAAATTAAAATATTAATTAATAATTTATAAAAATTTAAGATATATACCATATGCAAATTTGTAAAATTTAAGTATTAAAATAATTATTCTATTATGAATATTTTATTTGTATATATTTTGAGATTAAAATTAATTTTTGACATATATATAATACTGATTTTGAATATTGTTCTTTTTAATTTATAATTGAAGTTTTTGAAATAAATGCATGTTGTTTTTTATTTGCATGTAAACATTAAGTTTAATAAAAAATATTTTATTACACATATTAACATGAAATAACAAATGGCTTTGTGGTTAACGTTGAATGTTGAATGTTGAAAAGCATACCCCTAATGCTTGTTCGTTGCTTCTTAACATTGAATTTTGAAAAGCATTCATGCATTTTAAAAGGAAATTAGAGCGTTCAGTTGCATTTTTTAATTTCAGCCTTAACGTCTAATCCATCATTTATTTTCTCATGATTTCTTTTTTAACTTTCCARAAAGTACCCCCAAAAGCTTTCTCCTTTTGTGTATGCTACAATTTGAAAACCCTATGTATGTTATTTAATTATTTATTATATAGTAATATTTATTTTATTATTCATTATTTTAATTAATTAATTGTAAAATGCATAATTATTAATTGTTAATTATTCAATTAATTAATTAATTAACTAATAATTATATAATTATTTTTGTTAAAATATTTATTAATTAATAATTGATTAGTTCTTTAAAAATATTTAATTATTTATATTTTTATCAACTCCATAATAATAATTATTATTAATTATTTAATAATTATGAAAAATAATAATAATTTGTCATTATTATTATTATTATTATTATTATTATTATTATTATTATGAGTAGTAGTAGTACTATATAGGAATAAATTGCTTAATTGATTTGTAAAATTTAAAACAATGTTTCTCACACGTCCAGTCAAAATAGTCAATTGCTACTTTTTCAGAAGTCAAACTTTAGAGTTTAAATCAACATGATGGGCTAAATGCTGAAATCTTAAAGTGCACAATAAACCTGCACTTTAGTAGCATTTGGTTCACTCTTTAATCTTAAACCTTAATGTATAGATCATACCAATTTTTTCAATAATATTATCAAAACAATGATATTAACAAAAAATAATAAAATTAATGATAAAATACTAGAAACAATATTAAATATTAACACATTAATAAAAATAATAAAATAATAAAACCATTTTATAAGTAATATTTACTATTTATTAAATGCTCATTTATTCAATTATTTTTAATAATTATTTACTAATAATTAGATCTAGTTATCGGGTCGGGTCAAGCTCGAATTGGATTATTAACTTAATTAATTTGTTAAATATGTAAACAACCTTTCTCATATTAGGGTCTAAATGGTCAATTATCATTTTTTAAAGCTCAATATTTCAAATAACATTCTTTAAATTCATAATTCAGAAAAAAAAATACATTTCTTAAAATAATTATTACAGCTTTAAAGACATTTAGTCTAAAATCCTAAACCTGTTTGAGATAGTGTATGATTTTGATAAGCGGTTTGATTGGGGACCCTAATCTATATTTATACTATCTAAAAGAGTGAATGTCCCTCTTCTATATAGAATTTTCATTGGATGTTTTCTACCCCTTGTGTAAAGATAGAGTAGACATAAAGATGGCATAGATGTTTTTACTCTCACTTAGTTAATTTTGTCTTAGATATAATGTCACTTGCACATTTACTAATTACTACAAAATTGTCGTCCCTAAATTAGGAGTCTGACTTTCGAGCAGCCTATACATCCTTCCTTGCATTGCCAATATCTCCCTAATTATGTTCTTTACTTCGTGGCGATTCTCGATGCAAGGTTGCAAAAGGCAAGATGCTGTTGTGACGGTGTGAGTACGGACTTCCCTTGACCGAAGCCGATACCCTAGAATTAAATCCGTTTGCATCCCTTTCAATGAGTCCGAATCTCAGAGGATTTTCTGGCCGCACATCGGAAAACATCTCCCATACTCATTTTTATTATCTGGGGAGATGTTCCCAATTCAGGGTGGGATGTGGATGTATAAGGTTGGTGTGAGGCGCGCTCTGTCAAGAACAGATCCCAATTCCTTGCAATGGTGTGTGGTCGTGTGGAGTGTCGACTATGCGATGAATTCGTACTCGCCGGACTCTGAGAGCTCATAATTAAATTGCGATTAGTCTACATTTCAAATCCGCATTCCATCATCTCAAGTCTCAACTCAAGTCTAACTATTTCCCTTTCTCGTCTTCAGCCTGAGAAAAAAAAAAAAACTGACGATTGCATCCTCCAGACTGCACCAGACATTCACCTTGAACATTCCAACCTCATTCTAACAGGATTTTTCAGGATTCTTTTTCAATATTTCCGTGACAAGTTTTACATTCCCTCGCTTTTTAAGATGGTCGATTCGGTTAAAATGCTCGAGGAAATGTCTTACGATGATTGATGAATTTCTGGCTGATCAATCTCAAAACCAGGAATATTCAATGCTCGATCTCTTTCTGGAACTCGTTCCAGGAATGACCTTTCCAGAAATCGATTAGCAGGAGTTTGACGGGAATTTCACGCGGGTGTACCCGAGTTCGTGTCAGAACCAAAGATTGATGGCCCAAAGCAACATTCCGGTCAGCGAAGCTTACTGGTTTCTGGTGGACAAAGCCGATAAGAAGTTCTCTAGGGTTAGGGATTTGCCTTGCTATGGTCGGAACAGGTGCGACCTCTCTCATCGCTCCTTTCTCGCTTATTTGTTTTACATATTTGAATTCGAGTAACCTTGTGATCCTATTTCTGTACCAGGTATGACACTTATTTCAATAAGGTCTTTAAGGTCTACACGGAACTTTGGAAATTTCAACAGGAGCATCGGCAGAAGCTAGTCGAAGCGGGGCTCAGGAGATGGGAGATTGGCGAGATTGCGTCTCGCATTGCTCAACTTTATTACGGTCACTATCTCAGAACGAGCGAGGCCAGTTATCTGTCGGAGGCTTATATCTTCTATGAAGCTATCTTGAGCAGGGAGTATTTCAAGGATGGTTCATTGCAGGAGCTCAACTCCGCCAATAAGCAGTTGAGGTGCATCGCCAGGTTCTTGATCGTTTGTTTGATTTTGAATCGGAGAGAAATGGTGCACCGACTGGTCAATCAGCTAAAGATGTCTGTAGACGACTACAAGAGGAATTTCCAGGATGCCGACTTTAAAGAGTGGAAGCAGGTGGTTCAAGAAATAGTTAGATTTCTAAGAGCTGACACAGCTTTTATGAACATAAGGCCTTTAAGATATAGTTTAGTGATTGACACACCTCCAGATTCTTTACCACATGTTGCTTCCTTAGAGGGCAAGAGAAATCTAAAATTGCGAGATGCAATACTGAGTAGCTATCATCACAATGAGGTTGGTTAACACACATGTTTTCTTGTCTTTAAAGTCTCAAAGTAAAACTTTCATTAATTCATAGTCTATCACTGGTTAAAGGCTATTCTTCTCATATTATGCTTTTGGAATTCATGGCTTTCCGCCTTTCTCTTGTATTTGCTTAAATGTTGTTAATCTGGTACACTGTTCATTTTTTTTTTTAAATCTTTCTTTCCCTCTTTCAATCAGGTCAAGTTCACGGAGCTTACCTTGGACGTATTTAGAATGCTCCAGTGTCTGGAGTGGGAACCTAGTGGTTCTTTCTATCAGACAAGTGGAACTCTTGCCAGCGGGAATGCTACTAGCATTGGCCAGAATGGAGGCTCAGGGCCTAATCGGATGAACTATTTGCAAGACATAAGGGACCAATCGTTGGAACCAAACCCACGAAAGGCCATTTTATATCATCCATCTGTTACCCATTTTCTTGCAGTAAGTATGACATGATGATTGTTCTTTCAGGGACATTTTGCCATTGCTTGGTGTTATATATATATATATATATATAGAACATGTGATAGCCTTTGAATTTATGAGTTTGAGTTCTAGATGAATCTGTTTATGAGTATATGATTGGCATTACAATGTTTTCTCCAGAGAACCACATAGTTTATATATGGGCCAGAAACCTTTTTTTTATCAGCGCCAGAAACAATTGTAACTATAATTAATGATAAAGAAGCAACTTACATAGGACACCTTGTGTCCAAGTTTACAAGTTTGTCTTCTAGATGAATCTGTTTATAAATTTATGATTAGTGTTTACAATATTGTTCTCATAGAACCAAATCATTGTACATGGGCCAGAAACAATTGCAAATGGTTAATGATAAAGAAGAAACCTACATGGAACACCTTGCACCCAATTTTATGTGGTAAGTAGTACAAATTTAATTATTTTTTTGAAAGGTAAGCATAAACATTGTATTATTGAAACTTATCATAAAAAAGAACATTGTATTATTGTAGGAAGGGGAACCTCCAAGATTACAAAAGAGACCCCAATGAGATGAGGGGGTGACACCATTGTGTGTTATACACAGCATTAAAAAGTTTCTTTTTTTGTTTTTGTAAAAGTCAGCAGTTTGACCCCACTGATTACATAATGCTGAAACAAGATACCACTAAATTCCTTTTATAGAGAACAACAATTTGCTAGTAAGCTCTCTGCTTCACTTATTATGGCCTACACTTTTTACCAAAGGAATAGACATGCTTCATAATGCCCTTCCAGCAGCTTGTTCCATAAGGTTGAGCGATTGGATTTGTAGTCTAACCCAACTCTGCTTCACCATATTTGCTTTGAATTGTTTTCCTCCAAAAAGCTTCCCTTTTAGAGTCAAAATGCCAAATCCACTTACTTAGCAAAGCAACATTCAAGGAGAATCTAAGGGACACAGTCCAATTCATCCTTTCGACTTGGGCAGACAGATCTGGTTCCAAGACCAAATTTAGCTTCTTTTGATCATCAACCCCTTCCCAAAGGAAATTGCATCTTAATTTCTCAAGTTGATTGATGATCTCTGATGGTCCTCAGAAGAGAGAGAAATAATAAATAGGTAAGTTTGATAAGGCACATTAATTCAGTTAACTTTACCTCCTTCTGAAAGCAAACCTCTCTTCCAGCTCGCTAACTTCCTATTTCTTGCACTGCAAAATAGGGTCCAAATCTCCTTCACTCTATAGCTAGCACCTAGAGGCATTCCCAAATATTTGGATTTTAGGGACCCAGTTCTGCACCCCCAGTGTAGCAGGAAAGTTTCAAATTTTGGTATCAGTGGAAGTGTTGATTGTCCAAATATTGGAAACATGTTGGAAATGTTGGAAATATCATATGTAAATATTGTAAAAATTATAGACATGGTGGAAAAAATATGTAAAAAAATACATAATGATGTTATATGAAATGATAAAAGATGCATGTGCACACCTTTTTAAATTATTATCCTGCTCCAAATCATTAGACAAAGCTAAGAAATTAAGGTTATAGAGAAAAGAATATTTTTTGAAGTTGCCCTGTAAACCTTAAGATTAAAAACTCCATGATAGAATGAGTGAAATCAAAAGTTAAACTCATAAAAAATGTAAATGGTTGTAATAGATCAACCAAATAATCTATTACACACACAAAAAAAAAAAAAAAAAACTAATATTTAACTTCATGTTTGAAATGAATATTGAGATTTCTAAAAGTGGTAACCATGCAAGTTAGGCGGGCAAAAACATTGTTACTCCACACATCTCCAATATTGTCACCAACTTATGTTATATAATACTATCTACTGTACTCCTTATAATGCTGGTAGTGTTCACTGGGAAATATATCGATTCCTGTAAAATTTTATGTTGCTACCCATAGAAGTGCAAATGGAAATATGTCATGGAAACTATGTCTTGTACTCCACATAGTGCTAGTAGTGTTCATTGGGGATATGTTGATTTATGTTTACACCATGATGTCCAAATTAATCCATGCACACATTTTCTTCATATCCTTTTCCAATATAACCCAACTACAAGATTGATTCTTTTTATATCAATAATTAGAAACATTTTATTAATCAGAAAAGATTAAAACAAAATGCTCCAGAAAACTTTAGAGTGGTAACAATGATAATAAACAGCCAAAGGCTGGCAAACTGTTACAAGAGATATCAAAGACTATATGTCAGAAAATTACAAAGGGGCAGTTTGGCAAGTCTTTTTTGGGAAGATCTTCTGGTAGCTCTGACAGTCAAAAGATGCATTGAGCTTTTGCATTAAGATCTGAGCAGCCTGAAGCCCGTTTGGTTAAGGTGTGTCTTTCCGCATGAAGACGAATAAAATAAAAAACAAAAAAAAGCGCAAAAGCTCCATTTGGAGCTTCCCGAAAATCGCCTGTTTTGGGCTTCTCGCGTCTTTTCGGCGCGTCGGCTTTTGGTGGCTAGATCTACCACGAACCAAATGGGAAAAGACTGAATTGGGGCCTGCCGGGCTTGTAAATAGCTGACAGACCATGCGGAAAGTGGCGCCAAACGGGGCCAAACTTTTTCCCTATGCCTGGCATTACCTATTCTGAGGTATTTTTATTTACCTCCATTGCTAGACTGTTGGCTTAACTGTTTTCTGATTAGATGTTAAGGCTTTGACTTCCCTGATTGCAAATCTAGTGTCCAAGGCCCATTCATCCTTGAAAGGAACCAATCAACCAACTGATAATCGCTTGACAATCCTGACCAACAACAATCTTGTTCAATACTTCCATCCTACATTAACAGCTAAGTTGAACCCTTTGAAGAAGTGCAAGAAGCTCCACCCTCAAAGAATTCCCACTTCCTACTGATCCTGAATATCTCATTGAAAATTTCTCTTTATAGCCTCTGAGAAAACCTCCAGCTCCAGCCAAAGACCCAGTAGTTGAGATGGTTGCTCGGCATCACTCTCATAGTGGAGATGTGGGACCAAACTGATGGAACTGCAGCTTCTCCTGTATGGCCAGTGGTGTCGTACCCTGGTCTGTCCCAACCCTTGACCCTACTATGATACCCAAATACCTGTATAAGGGTGCTGTATTGTGTTGGATACTTCAACTTTTAGTGTAAATTTCATATTTGATACTATATCCAGCTGTGCCCTTCCTGTTTCTGGGTAACATAGGCTGCTAATCTTTGACTGACTAACCCAACTATTCACATTACCAAAAAGGTACCCCTGACTCCAGAATCTCGATTATCCTAGATTTCCAATGGAACAACTATCAAAGTTCAGTCTTATTTCTCTGTTCAGCTCCCAGGCTCTAGATACTACCTGTGTTTGTTGAGAATAGCTAGCCATCATAAATCACCATGTGGGATTGGATAAACTATAATCTCCTTTAACTATCCTCTAGTCATACTCAATGTGCCACACACAACGTGCATAGATGAATGATAAATAATGCTGATAAAAAATGATAAATAATTGTTTCTTGACTTTTGTTCTCTATTATACTTAAATTTCTTTTACACAATATGCCCCAAATAACCATTCACCTAGTGCAATGCCAAAGAAGCTTCTCCCTTTAGAGTGTTAGTAAGACAGATTCTTATTTACTCTTATGGTTTTATAATTTTTTTTTAATCTGCCACCTGACGAAAGTCATCTTTGTAGATTCTGTTTCCTGTCCTTTTTTTTGTTATTTCCCTTTTAAGATATTTCCATGTCACTGAAAATATACCTCTGATTATCATTGTGTCTCCAATGTTTTATAATTCACATGTGTGAACATGTAAAGAATGTCTGTGGTTGGTTTGTAATTGTCATACATTTTCATAAAGTACATTGGTTCATGATTAATAAATATATTATCTAAAAAAAATGTTAACACTTGACTTCCTGCTCTTCAAAAAATAATAAAGAGAAATTTCTTTAGAAATCCAAAAAAAAGAGACATGGAAAAGAAAAAAAATGTCAACTGAATATTGAAGAGCTGCTTTTGTCAGCATCTCAATCAGTACATAGGATTTACTTGGACGTTTTTTTTTATTGACAGGTTCTTGCCACGATATGTGAGGATCTTCCTCCTGATGGAATACTTTTAATTTATCTATCTTCATCAGGTATGCAGTCTTTCAATCAGTTTATTCTCTCATGTATCTTTTGTTCAGGATGTTGAGATTTCATGCTCTTTCATCAATCAAAATACATCAGGAAAGGGTGTACGGACTTTTTCTTTGCCATCAACTTCTAATGCTACTACAAACAGTTATGATATGGGAACCTCTAATGAAATGGCTTCTGATGCACAATCTACTTCTCTACCGGGTTCTCCATGTGACGCCCAGGCCTTTTCACCTTGCCAAAACAAGGAAAATCATGAGAACAGCAATGCTGGGTTTTTGCGTATGGGCACTCGTGGGAATGGAGGTATTCCTATAAATCTCCATTTAATACTTTTGTTATGATCATCTGGAATTGATCAAAAAAATGATCATCCGGAATTGTTTTTACTTTCTTGATATTGTTTTCACAATCTTGTATCAATGATGCATTGCATATCAATTAGCCCTTATTTAATCCATGAGGTTACTTTTAATCTAGATTTTAACATCAAGGTCATCTTTTTTACAGGTTTGAACTGTCTCTATCCTTGTGACTTAATTCCATTCACAAGAAGGCCTCTTTTTTTTATTGTTGACAGTGATAGCAGTCAAGCATTCAAGGCAGGTTCCTCATCTCTAATTTATCTGTTTTTTAGTCCTACAATTTTTGTTTTCTGCAGATATATAAATTTTCTTGTTGTTGGACTTGTGAATCCTGTAATTGGCGTTCATCAGATGGGCAAGTTATTATCTTGATGATGAAATGCCAATTATTTGGATTCAGAACCAGTGTTGTCAGACTCACACCAGACTAGGTGGTTAGCTTGTCAGTACTGGGAACTGGCATCCAAAATGATTTTTAGGCTGCCTGGTTCTCAGAAATGTTTGCTTGGTTGAACCTAGTACAAATAAATGATAAATGTTTTTCATACCTTGTTGTTTTAACTTTAAAAGACATTCTTGAATGTTTCCTTTTTTTTTCTTTTTTTTTTTTACATTTTGTATTTGAACTAGTCAAATGGTTGAATTAGATTATACCTGTGACCTAGTACAAGTAATTGTTGACTTGGTCAAATTAATGTATAAATGCTTTTCATATCTCATAATATCTATTGTTTTATACTTACTTTAATATAAAGCAGCTTTAAAAGACATTCTTGAATGTTTCCTATTTATTTATTTATTTTTTTTTACATTTTTCATTTGAACTAGTCAAATGGTTGAATTGGATGATACCTGTGGAAACTGGGCTTCTTCATCTAGAAAGAAGATTTCCAGAATGGAGACCAGACTATTGGAGTTGATTATTGAAATTATACAAGTTAGGATTCAATTGCTGGCAAGCCTCAATCAGTTTCTAGGAACAAACACAAAGAAGGTTGGTAAAACTCAAGAAGAAATGTTTTCATCAGAATAGTGCAAGCACTTTTTCTGTTTATAGATAATAGATCATTCTCTTACAATGTTGTCACAACTAGGAGTAACTATCAAAAGAATGGGTCATGTACAGTGAGAAACTATACACAATTAGGCTAGAGACAGAAAAAGGGCTCCTAATAAAACAGAAAAAGCCAGCGTCCTCAAGTAGAAATATATACAAATAGTGCTGTGATTAAAAAAAAAAAATTATGTGGAATCTTAGGCTGCCAGCCCAGAATGGAGGGTAAGCTACATTACCGCCCACATGACAACTTGGGGTATTGTACTCTAAAGGGCCTATCTTAAAACAGAAATTGGTATACAAAGGTAGTAGAAACCTATTATGGATGCTCAGTGTGAAAGGAAATTCAGAAAGTTTATCCCTTTTTATGAAGGTCTGAAGTACGAAGTTGTCAGTGGGCAGAGTCTTTTTTTGGAAGGATTGTTGGCGTGTGGTACTGTGGTTGGACCTCTTATTGGAAGATTGCTCTGAACAAAAATGCAACAGTATCCAAGTGTATGAAAATGCAAAATGGATGCAGAATTTGGAACCCTCAATTCCATATAAATTTAAATGACTTGGATGTGAATTCCCTAATTAGTATGCTGAAAATATTGTACAACATGAGGAT
The DNA here is from genome assembly GCF_000365185.1 of Nelumbo nucifera. The sequence goes on along the minus strand of NW_010729215.1, from coordinate 139,513 downwards.
AAGTGGGGCAAGAGAGGATAAAAGGTTATGGGACATTGAGAATCAATAAACTTACTATTAAATCTTTTTATAGCAGTTTGTGAAGGGAGGAGATTATTGATTTTCCAAACAATAAAATATGGAACAAGAATATGCCATCTAAATTGTCTTCCTTTGTTTGATTTGCTGTGCTGAACAAGATCTTGACTAGAGATAATCTGATCAGAAGAGGTGTAGAGGTGGATGATGAGGGGTTGTTTTGTGCAGCAAAAGTGAGGAGTCTGCTAATCACCTTTTGTTGCATTGTGACTTTGCTTATTGGATATGGAGTAAAATGTTGAATTGGAGTTATGTGAAGGGTTTTATTACAGCTTGGCACTTGAAAGGTTTGGGCAAAGTGGGTAGAGTGGTGTGGAGCACTGTTCTGGTTGCTGTCTTCAAGGCAGTATGGGGTGAAACCGTGAAAGAATCCTAGATTTTTTTTTTTTTTTTTGAGGGGAGACAAAGTACATGAGAGGAGGTTCTCAAGAAGGTGATGGAAATGGTGATTTCATGGTTGGCTAACCACAATTTATTTAATGGAAGATGTAAATCTTTAGAATGGTCTTTCAAGTGTTTTTTTTTTTTTTGTGTAAAGGTCTAAATATGGTTATATTTATGTAATATAGGTTATTCTTGCTTTAAAACTTGTGCAGGCTATACATGAAGCTGATAAAGGAGAACCCGCTGCAATACTTCTCTCTCCTAGCACTCTATCTCCTTCTGCTGCTACTATTGTTGATTCTTCTCGTCATCCAAGTGGAAGCCAGTTCACCATGTTCCTCACAGCTCCTTTGCAGGCATTCTGTCTCTTGCTTGGTTTTTCAGGCACTAACATTGAAATGGTGAGTTATCTCAAGTTGAAATTTGACTTTGTGGTATTCCTTCTGTCACATCGTATTGGTGAATGGTAGTTACTAGTATGCTGGGGCTGACGAGTAATGTGGATTCTAGTCTGAGAGTGTCCATTGTGTGCCAAAAATGCCAAAGGTTAGGTCAGCCCTCCCAATACCCTGGATAGAGCACCAATATTGGGTAATRGTATCTGTGGCCTTTTTTATACAAGTACATGAAAAAGTTTCCTTGACCTCTTTTGGTGAATTTGTTTTGAGAAATTGCACAGGATGTGTATTACAAGGCTGAGAAATTGCTTGCTTCATCATTAAACGACTGGGGATCAACTTTGGCAACATCAGACACACTGCATCCTGTTTGGGCACAAATCCTGTCTGATCCATTCTTAAGACGACTTCTTTTAAGGTAATTATTGGATCCTTTTGCTAGATTTTAATTCAAGGAGACCGTGTATCTGTACTCTAAGGAATACTGTTATTTCTGACACAGTAAAGGATGTAGGTGATTCTAGGCAAGGAAATTTTACAACGTATTGGCCTGTATTAGCAGGTCATCAATACTCTAAATAAGGGTCTTTTGGGTTTTTGACGAGTTTCAGTGGGTAGGCAGGCCTAAGACCGACCCCCCCCCCCCCTGCAGAGCAACTGCATTTACATCATCCTGAACTTCAACTGGTGCAGTCAACTCAATCTATACTTTTTCAATCTTTAACCCAACCCAACCCAAAATTAGAAAAGGGTTGGGTTGGTACAACAGGTTTCTTCACCAGATTTTGCTTTTAAAAAGAGGTCTCCACCATGTAATCCATTATTTCTCTGAAACCTACTATAAGATACATAAAATATAAAATATTGTTGCACCAAAAATCAACATTTTTAAAATTTAAATTATTGGTGCATATATAATTATATTGCAGACCATTCTAGGTATGTTTCCCATGGTCTGAACGATCTATCAGGCCAGTTGACCTGTTAAACCACAAACTAGTGGGCTTTCCGGTTCTGCCCAGTCCAAGTCGGACAACACTTGTACAGGAACCATTGAAGTTTCACATGCTGCATTTTCGCATGTAAAGCCATGGTTTAATGTATTTCAGAAAAAATTAGATGACATAGCAGAGCAGTGATTGTTTTCAATGGTGTAATAGATATACAAGACAAAGCCACACAGAATTAAATTCCATTCTATCAAAAAAAAAAGGTTTTTTATGGTTGAATACCAATATGTCCTCATTTTTGCAGGTTCATATTTTGTCGTGCTGTGCTTGCACTTTATGCTCCAACATTCAACAAGAAAGAATTCCTTCCTGAATGCCTGCCCCCCCTCCCAGCAAACATACTTCCCACAACGCCTGCATCTCAAACTGTAATTCTGCAAATTTCTAGAATTTTTGGGGCAACTGATCATTTCATCTTCTCCGATGGAATTGTAGTTCCTGAAAATAGACATGACGTTGAAGATTCAACAGCCATAAGATCACCTGAAGCCCACAAGGCACATGTTGGTGAAGAAAATGGACATTGAAACTTGAAGGTAAAAAGTATTGTAAATAGGTTTCAGAATATGCTTTTCTTTTTCTTTTCCTTTTGGCCTGTTAGACACATTCTATAAGGTTTATAGAGACCATGACTACAGAAATGGCGATTTGGATGATCATGTCTTTGGGGAAGAAATGATCATGTCCAGTGGCAGGGGGGGTCACAAAATTTTGCCTCTATTGTGTTAATCACTTGCAGGCCAAAAGTCTTGATGCTAGAGTAGTAGTTGCCAGTGCCAGTGGGATTGAATCCATATTTGATATGATTATAAACGGATCACATTTGGATCACCTTTAGTGGGATTGAATTAGAATTTAGACAAAGGAATACCATTTGCAGCCCTACCTGACCGTCAGAAGTATTTTCCCTCAACTTTCTATTTCTCGTAAAATAAACATAGCTAGTTAAAACAGTACTAATAAAACACATACACATACACGTACAAATGTTTAAAGTTCAAACAGATTTTTGATTAGCCATAGGTTAGGGGGATTCCTGACCTGAATAAACCTATGCTCAGTTTCTTTGCAGTGTAAATGTATGCGAATTTAGCCAAGTATAAATTCTGATTTGCTCAGATTTGACTGTCTTATTTGTTTGTAGGAAGTAAAATGATGTGGCCCTCATCTTATATAAAAGAGAATGGAGATAGCGGAGAGTTATTTGTTTGGGATTGACGGTTGAGGTAGGAAGCAAGATGATGCGATCCTCCATTTCATATGAGAGAATCGAGGTAGAAGGGAAGTTGTGCAAATTGTGCATCAGTTTTTAGGATGCAAAATGGGCACGGTCAGTGCAAATGAGAATAAAAAAATGTAAATTCCGCATCAGGTAAGACTGTAAGAGTGCAGATTATAGTTACAAATAAATGGATATAAAACTGTACTGGGTGCATAATTTGTATTCAGTCCAGATTTGCACAAATTTGCTCTGCAAAACGATTGTTGTCAGATGGGTTTTGTGCAAATGTCAGGGCTGAGTGAGTACTAGCAACTTATTGGGTTTGGGCCAACTCAGCAGTGTCTATACTACTAATAAAAGAGCGAATAGTCTCATTTTCTGGACTTTTCATTAGACATTTTTACCCCTTGTCTAAGCAATGTACAATGGGTATAAAAAGGGCATATATGTCCTTTACTCTCACTCTAAAAACTGTCCGCTTATAACAGTTAAGAAATTATTCATTTGTAACTGTTCAAAAACTGTCCACAGTTAAGAAACTGTCTATTTATAGCTGTTCAAAAACTGTTCATGAATTGTAAATAGTTTTGTTTTGCAGATACCATCAAGTGTAAAATGCACATACATGTTTACTAGTGTATAAATATGTAATGATGTTAGACTGGACTAGCCCGAAGGCCTGCCAAGCATTGTCACCTACCCAACAAACAACCCTATCCCAGTCACAAGTTGGGCCAAGAATATCGTTGGGCGTGAAACCTTCTAAATAAAGCGTTCAAATGTGAAATTTAAGTTAAACATCTTGTTTGTATATGATGTCAAATTGTAAAAATATTTTAATCTTCAGGCTGTTTGGTTGCAGTTTGGATTTCATTTGCACTGGTGTCAATGCATAGGAATGCAAATTGATGTGGTCCTCACTCCTCACTTTATATGAAAGGATTAAGGTAAGAGCAAGTGATGTAAATTTTGCATCAGCTTTTCAGATGCAAAATTTGCATTGCTAATGGAGCATCTGGTACAAGCACAAATCATAGTTACAAACAAATGGATGCAAAAATGAACCTGGTGCAAAATTTATTTCCAATTACAAACACAGCCTTAAATTCAACAAATGAGAGCATTTAAAGAAACATTGAAAAAATGCCAAAATCTAAATGTTTTTTTCTTTCAACTTTTTAGTTATTAACCCTTCTACCTTTGCTTATTCAGGTATAGCTTGGGCCACGCACAAGCAATAAAAAGTAAAGACACATTATACTAATGAAAATGTTTGAAAAAATGAACCCAAGTTATTTGTAAACTTATTACCGTGAAAAAAGTTGCCTCTGGAAGTATGAAGGCAGCCATGTATGGAACTATCGCCATTCGCGTTCAATATTAATGTGTTTTCAAAAGTAAAAAGGCAGTTACCAGAAGTGTGTTTTTCCTTGTGCATCCAAACCCTGCACTCTAGGGGTTGTAACACTTTTCCCAGAAAATTTGTTTTGTGATATGGACCCCAAGTTTCTCGATTTAGGTACTTTGCCCCCTAACTTGTTATCAGGGGTATAAATGGATTGCATCATGATTCGATTTAAATTTGAATTTGATTCTGTTTCGCTGGATTTGGATGCCTTTTTTGTCCTTGATTTTGAATTGGATCGGATTGAAAAATAAGGTCTATTTAAAAAAAAAAGGATCAAATTCAAATCACCCCTATGGCCTGATTCCTATAAGATTTAATATTCTTGGATTGGATTGGATTTGGATATACCCCTATCYAAATTTGTCTGATCCATTTGCATCCCTACTATTGATGTTGTATCATCCCTACTATTGATGTTGACGGTGAAAGTAAAATTACTAAATTGTTTATTTGAGATTTTATGGACTGAAAGCAATAAATACCAAAATGATGAAAACAACCATTCTCAAACACAGCATTCTAAAAGCAAAATGTAAAGGAATATTTCATGATGTTGATGGTGCCAGAATTTTTACGTTAACCAAAAATAATACATGTGAAAGCAAATGACCGTTGACAATAAAAGCAGATCCCACAATTCATCTTTGCTCTTCTATTAATAATGAGTCAGGTTTTACGTTTTAGTTAATGACCCTCCAAAAATCAAAGCGCCTATGTTTCTCGGTAGAGGGATGACAAAGAACGAGCAGGAGCTACATCGCCTTTGTGTGTCCTGTTAAATCTCCAAACCCACCAAATTCTTCTTTTTTTTCTTGGTTTTATTCTCGGATTGATCCATTTGATAAGTGATAATTCTTTTTTTTCTACATCGTGATCGTGGACTTTGCACACACTGTTAAAGCTTGGCAATGTCACTCCACATTCTTCATGAATTTAAGATAAATGTAGGGGAGATATTATGTGAGCAGAATTTTTTGCTTGCAAGAGATTGGATATCCCCCTCATTGGATTTTTGAATTGAATCAATAGGATCAATTTAAAAAATGGATCAAATTTGAATATATAGACTGTTTGGATCTTTTTATTTTTCTTTGTATAAACTATTTTATTTCCTTAGTTGAAAAAAAAGGGAAATTGTCTAAATTTTCAGCATTTCTCTTAAACTCACTACAACTTTTCAAAACATCTAAAATTCATCATGTCGGTAAGTTTTTATTTTCTAAAACTCACTTCCGTTAGTGCACCGTTAATGTTTCTTAACAGAGGTGTCCACATAACAATTTTTATGACCAAATCACCCTTGAATGGCGAGTTAGAGGAAAATGGGGGTCTTTTTCATTTTTTTATTTTCTTTTTTTACATTTTAGTGTTTTTTTATAATGTCTAATGTTTTTTATAATTTCTTTTTTTTTACATTTTTCTATTTTCTACAATCTATAAAATCTTCTGTATTTTTTGTTATTTATTTGCAATTTTTGTGTTTTCTATAATTTTTAATGTTTTTTCTAAAATTTTTATTTTCTGGTTTTGTTTTTCAATTTTCTATAGTTTCTATAATTTGAAAATAACTTTTTAATTTGTGTGCAATTTCTATAATTTTTTATATTTTTTGCAATTTCTGTGTTTTTATGTATTTTATATTTGAAAATATTTTTTGAACTTTTTCCTTTTTTTCATATCTAAATATTAAACTATATGTATATATTTTATATATGTATATATTTTAATATGTATATAATTTATATTTTTCTATAAAGGTTAAAATGGTAATATATTAACAGTCGTTAGTCTCTTTAACGTCAAGTTAGTGGCATGGTGAGTTTTAGACATTTTGAAAAGTTGTGGTGAGTTTAAGAGGAATGCTGAAAACTCATGGCGAGTTTTTGACAGTTTCCCAAAAAAATAAAAAGCATAACAGTCCCTATGAATTTAACACCATACGAAAATTATTTATGCGAGTAGAATTTTTGTTTGCAACATCTGCCATCCACTGTTTGATGGGGATTGATTGGGCTCTTTTAGGTTTGTTCTCTGATTGTTATTCTATTAAAGGCTATTTCTTTTATGAAAAATGCAAATGGGGGTATGAACACCGGTGTGTTCACTGGTGATAGGTTGCCCATCCTGTTGTACACAATTTTGTTTTCAGTTAACCCAGATATCCAATTAAAACCCCTCAGAGTCCAAATGCCGAATCAGAATTCTTAGTCCTACAATTCTTTTTTTGTTTTTTTTTTTTGGTAAAAGAAAAAAACCCTCGGCTGGTCTGTAAGATCCACTCTATTAGATTTGATAGAATAGTATTGAATTCGATTTAAATATATGTGATCATATATACTTAAATTTTATATTGTATCTATTTGTAAAATTGATTTGAATGTTGTGTTTTTACTTAAATTGTCATAGAATTAAGTTTTATATAAATATTTTTCAATTCATTTTATTCATGAAATACAATATCAAAATCACTTCTAATTCATTCTATTAATAATATATAATGTTTTTGAATTAGTTTAGTTTAATTATACTGTTTAATATCTCATTACAATAAAAAAACGATTTTAACAAAATTGATTTGATTGTCATAGATTCAAGTAATTGCCAATTCATTTTGTTTGTGTAATACAACATTAAAATCATTTTTAATCTAATTTATTTATTCAAAATCTGATTAAATCCAAATTCGTTTTGAATCCGACCATGGCCAACATCCCATTTGAATTGGAATAAGTGATTCAGATTTGGATCTACCCATACCTGATTCAATCTGTTTGCACCTGCTCTATAGTTAGGGGTGGTCATGTGTCGGGCTGGGCTTTTATGATAAGGGTTATAGTTTAGGCCCCGGCTCAAGGTTTCGGGCCTAAAACATAACCTCGAGCCCAAGTTTACATGGGCTGGGGCTGGGCTGGGCTGGGCCTGATTCTGGGCCTATGTCTTTCATATATAAAACATCACATATATAATATTTTATATTAAAATATTAAATGACATATAACACGCATATAAATTATATGTCATATTATAATATTTATATATAAAATATATAATATAATATAATATAATATAACTTGTGTACAAATATATATATATATATATATATATATATATGTACACTACTTTGAAAAGCACCAATGGCTTCAAGAAATATTTCTGGAATTTTCTAAGGACAAAATTTACCCCTCTATATTTATATTTATTGATAAAAAATGAGGGCAAATAGGGTAATCGATTTCTGATATTAAATGAGTTGAAAAGAGGTAATTTAAAGATATTCAATGCATTCAATTCCCTCTCATTAAATCCAACATTTAAGTTATTAACTTGCATTCATGTTCATGGAATCATATATTTAAGTCAATTATGTTTATTCTCATCATTAAGTTTTATTAATTAAATCCATACTTAATAAATCAATAGTTCCAATAACATAGAAGCTTATACTTTTAAAATCTACCTAGCATAAATAGTGTTTTCATCTAGGTGGTGGTAAAAAATTAAATCATTTTGAGTCAAATGGGTTAATCCATGTTGCCACAAGAAATTATAAAATTAAAAATAGATAAAATGAAAAAATTTTAAAAATTAAAAAAGTTGGGAGCATTTTTAACATACATATTAAATGATAATAAGTATGATAAATAAGAAATGTTTTTATTAATGATGGAAATGGAATGTAAAATTTAAAATCAATTGGAAATAAAAATATTTTCCTATTCTCTCTCATTAAATCCTATATTTAAGTTATATTTTTCTAATCATTAAATTCTTGTAATTAAATCCACAATATTAATTTTAATAGTATAAAAATAAATATTTTGAAAAGTAATTTGAAAATAAAACCATTTTCTTCCCTCTCGGTGGTGTGTAAGCAATTCGACCACTTGGGGTCAAATGGATTAATAAATAATGCCATAATTAAATAATAAAAAATTAAAATAAATAACTATAAAATGTAAGAAGTATTTTTATTAATGATAAAAATAAATGCCAAATTCAAATCTACCTAGAAATGAAATGATGTCATAGTCAAATAATAAAATTTTTAATAATAGAAAATGCAAGGAATCACAAAAATAAAAAAAAAAGATGGAGAAATTTTGGGCACATATCTAATGTTATATATTTATAAAAATAAAATATTGGGTACATCTCTAATATTGTGCATTCATTATATTGAATAAAATAAGTTTTATACTTAAGAAATAATTTTATCAATGATGGAAATATAATACAAAATTTAATGTTAATTTAGAAATCAAACAATTTTTACTTTTAGATGGTGGGTTAGTGGTTTGAGTCAAATGATACCATAGACAAACAAAAATTAAGTGTTATAAGTAAAAAATATTTTATATAATGTAAATGAAATATATATAATTTAAAGGGAAAATTATAATCAAAATCGGTTGTACATTTAAAATTAAATTTCAAGTTGGTCTAGAAACCAACAAAACTCTGACAAGGCTCTAAATTTCAAATTATAAAAACCCCCGCCATGTCATTAGAGGCTTATGTGGTTGTTTCCAACATGGGACTCCTAGTCCATGTTGGACACATCATAAAATCAATGCCGAAAATAAGTTTTCAGTTTCTCTCTCACTTTTTCTATCTCTCGCTCTCCCTCCCTTATCACTTACTCCTATAGTCATCTCTCGATCTCCCGCTCCCTTTGTCTCTCCCACTCTCTCAGCTTCTATAACCAAATCAAAACCTCTCTCTATTGTTCTCCCTCAATCTTTCTCATTCTTCTCCCTCACTCTCCCTCTCGATCAATATCTCCTTCTTCCTCAATCTATATTGTTCTCCAAATGATGTAAATTTCATAACCAAGAGCTTCTTGTGAATTTTTATCAAATTGGTGTAATAATTTTTGAACCATACCAAGTTGGTCTCACGTTCTTTTATATGATCTGATTAATACCATATAAGTGTGTAAGAAAATAAAAAAAAACAAGAGAGAGAGAGGGTAGGAGAAAAACTGAGGGTGAATGATAAAAATTAAGGAAGAATGAGAAATCGACCGAGAAAGAGAATGAAAGAGATTGAGGGAGAATGATAGATAGAGAGAAATCGCTATAGAGAATGTAAATATAGAATTCAAAAACCATTTTTATTTATTTTCAAGTCACATAGTCGTTGAGTAGATAAAGATGATTGTGAGTGAGAGAGTATGAGGGGGAGAGAGAGAGAGACTAAAAGCCTTTTTATTTTCCAGTCACCCAACATTAATGGGCATTTTTAGTATAAGTTTTTTGTTGTGTCCAATATGGATTAAGAGTCTCATGTTGGCAACAACCACGTAAACCTCCGATGACATGATGAGAGTTTTTATAATTTGAAATGTAGAGCTAGCTGTCAGAGTTGTTGGTTTATGGACCAATTGTAGCCTAATTTTTAATGTACAATCGGTTGTGACTATAATTTTCCCTAATTTAAAACTAATTCAAAAGCAAAACTATTTTCTTATCTAGATAGTGGGCCGGTGATCCAACTTTTCAAAGAAACCCATGATGTCATAATTGAATAATAAATATTTAAGTTTATTTTTAATCATTTTGTTACTTTTTTTAATTTTCAATTTCTATCTTAACCATGATACATTTAAAATTGAAGTCATTAATATGAAGAATAACTTCTCACATGGCTATGCTATGAGGGTCTTGGCTTCTAGAATTTTTATTGGACAGTTTTAGCCCTATATCTTGAGGTCTTTGGAGGTCATACATGTAACTATAATTTGGCAAAATGTTGCACATTAGTTGACACAATTAAAGAATGAATATAGGTGGCTTTTGGTTTTGTCTAAGAAAAATCCAACTAACAAATATAATTGGCGTTACTTTCTTCTTTATAATTGATGTGATTAATTGAGGTTGGTCGCTTTAACATATGAAGCCTAGGAAGAAGCACTTAATTCCCCCTTGCAACACACATGGAATAGTGTATATCCATTTAGGATTTTAAGCTCAAAGGAGTTGGGGATACGAGAGAGATCAAAGTTTTGAATTTTAATTGAGTAGTGAGTACTAGATATGCTATGTCAGAAAAGACAAAACTTAATAAAATCCTTGCAAAGTTGACGTGGAAAATGAGAATAGGTTGATGGAGAGAATACAAAGAAATGCACATGCATTCAAAGAAAACAAAATTAGTAAGTGGAAGAGAGGTAATGTTAAGTTGTTAACCTTTCTCATCATGGCTTGTTTGAGTAGTGATGGCCAGTTTTTGCAATTTGTCGTTGACTGGCCGATTGAACTGCTCAAATTGTCACCTAATCAAGATTCTGGGTCCAGTTTGAGTAAAACCTGTAGAGAGGTTAAAAACCATTAACTTGATCAAAAACCATCCAACCCAGGTGGTTGGATCGTTGACCCATTCGACCTAGTGATTGGGTCGTGGGTTGCATACTAACCATGTATGCAAACTTTGGGAGGCCTAACTTTGCATTTTGATGTCCGATTGTGGTATTTTTTATTTTGGGTAACTTTTTGATATCTGTGCATCCCAATGTTCCATATCTTTTTATTTTTTCCAGAACCCCTTTTTTGCCTCAAATTGCAATTTTTAATATTTTTTTATAAATAAAAAATTTAAAACTAAATAAAAACATAAATTAGACACCCCATTTTTGTGTCATTTAGTCTTTCTGCAACACTCCGAGCTTCAAGCATGCTTTAGCTAACCTCTCAACCGACTTGGAGGCATTTTTGGAATTTTACAAAAGTTAGGGCCTCAGAAATTTGAGACCATAAGTAGAGCCAAAAAATCCAAATTCAATGACACCAAGATCACTCGAATTCGACACCGCTTACAGTTTCATCCTAAGACTCGAAGCCAAAACCGATTCCGATTGTTCGATTGGAGTCATTTTCATCCTGAACCTCATTTCATGTCAAATCAAAAATCCAAAACCATAGGCATGTAGATCCCAAAATTCCAAATCCAATGACACCAAGATCACCTGAATCCGACACCGTTTACCTCTTCATCCTAAGACTTAATGTCGGAACCAATTCCAATCGTCTGATTGGAGTCATTTTGATCTTGAACCTCATTTTACGTCAAATAAAAAATCAAAGACCATAGTTAGCACAAAAATCCAAATCCAACACCATTTACCCCTTTATCTTAAGACCCAAAGTTGGAATAGATTTTGATCATCTGGTCTGAGTTATTTTGATCATAAACCTCATTTAACATTAAATCATAAATCTAAACCCATAGGTATGTAGAGCCCAAAAATCCAAATCTKACATTGTTTACCCCTTCATCTTAATACCCGAAGCTGAAACTGATTACAATCATCTTATCAGGATCATTTTGATCTTGAACCTCAATTCATGTTAAATTAGAAATCTAACACCATAAGTACATAGAGCCCAAAAATCTAAATCCAACGACACCCAAATCATTGAAAACTGACACTATTTACCTCTTCATCTTAAGACTCAAAGCTAGAGCCGATTCTAATCGTTCGATCAGAGTCATTTTCTGAACCTTAGTTTATGTCAGATCAGAAATATATATATATACTATAAAAGTGTGAATAGATGTATTTGACTTTTGGAATTTTAATTGGACCATAAATGCCCCCTCTCTAAAGTTTGAATTGGAAAATAATACATCTCCATTTAATGCTTTTATACTATTACTAAAAGTGCGAATAATGGTGTGGAACTTTTGTATTAGAATGCCCTTATTTTTTAATTTAATTCATCTCTAATTATGAGAGCACAAAATGTAATTTGAACTACTAAATTTCTTCTCATTCAATTCCCTCTCATTAAGTTGTATTATTAACTCCCATTCTTTTATTGAATCCTGTATTTAAGATATTATTTTCACAAAATAACAAATATAAATTTTATCAATTAGATCTACATCCAATGCTTTTAACGATATAAATACATGCTTTTTTAAATTTACCCAAAAATGGAACTATTTTTCCATCATGGTGGTGAGTAAGCAATTCATCCATCTAAGTCAAGTGGGCTAATCCATGATGTCATAATTAAATAAAAAAAACTTTTAAAATATAAACAAATAACAAATGTAGAAAAATTGGACACACACAGGATATAATTAAATAAAAATGGAAAAATATAAAAAGCACAAAAAACATCATGTAATGATACAAAATTTTGTAAATAACATTTACGTACCTATCTAATATTTATATTAATCATATTAAAAAAATAAATGTGATAAATAATAATTGCTTTATTGATGTTGGAAATAAAATATAAAATTTAAAACCAACCTAACAATGAAATTGTCTTCTTGGTGGCAGGCTAACAATTCAACCTTTTGGACAATATGTGTCAATCATTGATTTCATAATTAAACAATAAAAATACAAAAGATAAAAATATGAAAAAATAGAAACTCTATAGAAAACATTTGGACACATATCTAATATTGTATATTAATCATATTAAAAGTTAGACACGATAAACAATAATTGGTTCTAACTTTTTATTGATGATATAAATAAAATACAAAATCCAAAATTAACCAAAAAGTGAAATTGTTTTCCTATTTGATGGTAGATCAATTCAACATTTCAGGTCAAATGTATCAACTTGTGAAGTTATAATTAAATAATAAAATTTTATTTTAAAAAGATAAAAACACAAAAGTATACAAAAAATATATAAATTATGTAGAAAGCATCTAGGTATATCTCTATATTAATGAACCATACTAAGTGTGACAAATAAGAATAATTTTATAGACATAAAAATATAAAAAAAATGTAGAAAATTTTAGAAACATATTATATACTATCATAATTATAAAATTTGTCACGTGCAAAGCACGTACACAAATATACACACACACACATTATAAATAAAATGTGTATATTTAAATATATGTAGACCGGGCTTAAAGTACTAGCCCAAATCTAGCCCTAAAATTTGTAGGCCTGATGCAGGCCCAAAAATTTTTGGCCAGGCCAGGCTGAAATGATCACCCCTATCTATAGTATATCAGGAAGAAATGGTACTAGAAAAATTTACAACCAATCAACCGGCACCATAAAAGTAATAATCAATTAAGTGGGTTTTCGTCAAATTGTGATTGGTTGTAAGTTTTTTCGATATCATGTCTTTCCCGCATGATAGTTTTTCCTTATCAGATGGGGCAAATTTCTTAAAGTACCCATAGGGTTTAGGAAATTGACTAACTCCACTCTTTTTAATTTTTCAAATAATTACTTTCAGACAACTATTTGAAAGACTGGCATGTTATCAGGGAGAAGATGGAATAAAATACAATGACCAATTGAATTTTTTTTAACTGGTTTTTCTTCTTTGTCTTTCATTTGAGTATAATAAGAAATGTGAAAATGAGGATGAGGTTTAGACGAGGAGAATACTGGTGGCTTTTCTTATGCAATGGCTAGAGGAGAAAAAAGAGATTTGAATAGTTCCTTTGGCCTTGTGGCCAACACTGAATAAGGAATTGCAAGGGGTTTCGGTATGGTGTACAGAGGCATATTACCCACTTCCAAGAAGGAAGTTTGCAGACTTGCAGTGAAGAAAGTATCTCATGAATAAGGCAAGGAATGAGAGAATTCATTGTCGAGATTGTTACCATCGGTTGAATTGTGACACTAGAACTTAGTACAACTCTTAGGCTATTGCTAGCGTAAAGGAGAGCTTCTATTAGTCTACGATTACATGCCGAATGGAATTTTCAACAAGTATCTCTTCAACCAACCAAAGTCTAAACTGAGTTGGGGGTAAAGATTTCAAATCATCAAAGGGGTAGCGTCTGCGCTAATTTATTTGCATGAAGATTGGTAGAAGATTGTTGTTCACAGAGATGTAAAATCCAGCAATGTCTTATTAGATAGAGAATTTAATGGTAGGTTAGGGGATTTTGGGCTCTCAAGGTTATATGATCATAGACAGATCCTCAAACAACACATGTGATGGGGACACTAGGTTATCTTGCACCAGAGATCACTAGAACTAGTAAACCGACTCCAAGCGGCAAGCACAGATGTGTTTGATTTTGGTGCTTTTATGCTTGAAGTGGCTTGTGGGAAAAGGCTTATAGAACCACTAGCATCTGTTGAAGATCTTATTTTGGTTAATTGGGTGCTGTCGTTTTGGAGGAAAGGGACAATTCTTGAGACAACACTAGATCCAAATTGGGGGGGGGTGATTATGTAGTTGAGGAGATGGATTTGGTGTTGAAGCTCGTCCCTCTTTGCTGTAATTCAATTCCAACTGCTAGGCCGACCATGCCACATGTAATTCAATTCCAACTGCTAGACAGCACTAGATCCAGGAGATGCTCCTTTCCCAGATACACTCGTGCCCTTCCCTAGGGATTACAAGCACTATAGCCACACTCAATCATCGGTTGCAGGGTCTCTTCTCTCCATAGGTTGTTAATACAAATATGGTTGATTAATGAAGAAGCAACTTAGGCATTTTATTGGCTGTGAAAATTAAAAATAAAAAGAAGTGGTGCAATCAGTTTTCTTTTGGGTATTATTTTATCAGGGGCGGAGCCAGGGAATTGTTATAAGGAGGGGGGGGGGCAAAACATAAATGAAGTATGGATGGGCCCATAGGGGGGGCCAACCATTGAGATGGAGAGTGGGGAGAGGAGAAAATTTACATGGAAAGGTGTTTTCCAGTGGGGAGTTTTTGAACCATAGGGGGGGGCCATGGCTCTCCTGGGTCCCCCTGGCTTCGCCTCTGTATTTTATCTTATTTGGTTTGAAGGAAAAGGTAGGGAAACTTATACAAGGTTTGTAAAGGCTTTCTTAACTTTTCCTTCCTTTCCCTACTCTTTCCTTCAAACCAAACACAACCTAAATGTTAGCGACAAGAAAATTAGGCAAGGTAGCAGCAACGAGAAGAGTGAGAGCAAGGGGTTGGTAGAAGGAGGGAGAAACGGTGGAACTGTAGCGGTGGGGATCGGTGGCTACTCTGGTTCTGTGTCAATGTTGAATGTGGATTGGTTGCTGACCAAAATCAATAGCCTTCTTCAACTCATTCAAACTCTCTGCATCTCTCCAATACGTTCTAAAATCTCCTTTGCTCAATAGTTTTGAAACCATAAATAATAACAAAACAAAGCCAATAGAGGGAAACAAAGACCACCCATTTCCTTTTTTGCTCTTTCCTTTCTTTTGGCCTTCTCTCACTATTTTCCCTTTGGAACATAAACAAGTTTTACCTTCATGCTTCAGAGATGCCAGAGAAAAGGGTATTTTAGAAATTTTTAAAAATATATCAATCAATCATGTAATTACATGTGGACTGAGTGTGATGGAAAATTAACGATAAATGAGATTTTAAACAATTGTAAGAAAACTTAATGATCCTTTTAAGACAATATGTAAATAGTAAAGATAGAGTTAAACAATTTTGTAGAGCATAGGAATACTTTAAGAAATTTGCCCTATCATATTGTATATGTTTAACTTCGATGCCGCAGATACAACACCATATTCTCAGAAAACTGTTGATGTGAAATGGTATTTTTTTTTGTTTGAAAACTTTGCTGCCAAGTATGATGTTTCCTGGAGCAACAACAGTACCTTCTGTTTGGTACCAGTGCTCCATATTTGTTTTCAGCACGGGTACCCATTATAGGAAGTCTATGTCACTGCCACATCATGTCCTTGTTGGCAGCAACAAGCTCCAATATGAGAAAACGTCGAATTTGGTGTTGCTCCAAACCATTCTTTCTCGATTTCCAAGGCATGGCTTAGAGCACCGTTTTTTATGGAAAAACGGTTCCAAACATGATGTTTCTTGGAGCACCATTTTTTCCAACGTGGCACTGATGTGTCACCGTTTTCTGGAGCAACGACATCGATGCCAAACAGACGCATTATCAATATCTCACTATGTGATCAAATCTAGTAGGCACAACATAGGAAGCACATTCTATGAGTACTTTATAAATATTTTGACCACTGTTAAATGTTGTCTTTAATCGTTGGGGGTATTAGAAATGACAGGTGCCAAAAATATTTTGGGTAAAATATAAAAATCTCTCCTAAAGTTTCTAACAATCATAAAATCCTCCCCTATAGTTTCACCGTAACAAATATCTCCCATGAACTATTGAGAAACTCAAACAAAAACCTCCTTTCCATCATTGACCCAGACGGAAAATGTATGTATTTGCGAAGTTACCCTTGATGCATCATTTAAAAAATCATAAAATAGCATAATTGCCCAATTGCCCTCAATCGAGTTTCTCAATAATGTTGAATTTCTCAAACTCCGTTGCTTAAAAAATCATAAAACGCCTCGATCCTTTGATACCAATCCAACATACCAAAACAATTTATGTGGCCCAACCATGAGAAACCTAGTGCCGACGCACTAGAACTCTAGGTTTCATTCATCAATTTAGGTGGGTCCCTTTCCAAGGACCCAACTGCAGCCTGGGAAGCGTCGAGGCTTGTGGGGGAGGAACGTAAGAAACATGGCTTCTTTCTTCTTGTGAATCACGGAGCGAAAGCTCGACTCATAGTTGATGCTCATCGCTACATGGTTTTGTTCTTCAACATGCCGCTCTATGAAAAGCATTGGGCTCAGAGGAAGCCCAGTGAGAGCTGTGGATGTTGGATTTTAATCTCATAAGAGATTAAATCCAATGGGTTTGATTGGTCAATTACATGAGAAATTGCACCTACACACTTGATTTAAAAATCTGTTTTTCTCTTAAAAAAAACCTGGTTTTGAACTTGTCCCACATTGGATAATTATAAGGTTTGTTTTCAGTATTTCAATAGGAGTTGATTTACACTCCTTAGAATTAGTAGAGGAGAGTATGGGGATTCGA
>NW_010729215.1:72133-86495 GCF_000365185.1 Nelumbo nucifera | reverse complement strand
CCCTAGCAGTGATGTAGAGTTTTATTCCCCTAGACCACTCAAGGTAGTTCAGACCATCAAAGGGAATAACAGCCATGGGGAAACTCATATCCATTCCCCCACTCACTCCATTGTGGCTCCCTGAAATCTCTGAAGTAGTAGAATTCTCAGACGACATGGTAAGCACAAGATTTTTTTTTTTTTTTTTTTATCTAAACTCTCAACTTAGGATCCCTCCTTATATCGACAAAAGCTCCACACACAACAATTTAGTTATGGACTTAATCTGAGCACAAAAACAAACAACACCAACTTCCAAAGAAGAACTATGATGAGACTGATTTTCACCACAGCATTAATCAATAACGTGAAGTTCCACTACAGCATTAATCAATAAGAGAGATCCTAGCACATGAAATCAAACTAACGAGCGGAGAAAACAGGTCATCTACGACCTACAGTCACCTTTTCATAGGTACAGGATCACACGATCCAATAAATAAAAGATATAACCCTCACAAAAGTCTACCGACATTTACAGGATCACACGATCCACTCGGTACATGACCAAGGAAAGAAATAAAAGAAGAAAGAAAACTTTAGGGTTGTACTAGTTGCAGATCTGATTTGATCAGCCCAGATTCAGTCCTCTGTTCCGCCCAGATTCAGCAACTTGAAGAGAAAAAATTTGGTCGCCCAGATTCAACARCCTTGCTCTGATACCATCTTGACAATAAATCCGATTGAAATATGAGGAAGTAGAGAAGAGAAGGAAAGAAGAGAGAAAGGAGAAGGAAGAAAGGAAGAAGAAAAAGTTTGGAGCAATAAAACCGTGTTGGCGGCGCCAGCTTTTATTATATTATATAGGGCGGCAGAAATAAGAAGGGAAAAGACCCTTGTGCCCCTGCTGTAAGTGATTACAATAACAGAAATAAAAAACGCTTTAACTAGCCAAACAGACCCTAACACAAATAACCAAATTATTTTAACAGTTAACTTCATTCCTTTCCCTTCCTTCCCCCTCTTCCTAACTCTAGACCCAATTGTCTCCTTTTCCTATTATAAACCTTGTTCTGAGATTCTCCTCCTTCCTCCCCTGCCCTCTGTCTTCTATTTGCCTTTGTTTTCTCCCATTTGTCCTCCTTTTAAACTCTCTTTTTACCCTCACTAATCTCCTTATTTAACCCTTCTAGTAGAGGAGTGTCCAGTACGAAGTATTGACTCACCTTTCCCCCTTCCTCTGCTCCTTCCTCCGAAATAATATTCTTTGGAGAAGAGATATGCTCCTCTCCCTATTCGAAGGAACACTCTCTCAACCCCGTCCCTTCTCCTTGTCCGTCATTAAAATTTTCCTCCCTATTATGTCCCTTTTCTTTATGCGGTTCGCACTCCCTACAGCTCACCTGTGCAACCCTACTTATCTTGTGAACAGCCCTACTTATTTCTAATGGATGTTGAGAGATAATGCCACCTGTCTTATATAAGATTACTTGATCACAGAAATATGAATGGACTTGTAAAGTTCTTGTCATTTCCTATTTAATTGACAATACACAAGTCCTTTGAGTTGTTTTTTTTGCAGGATGGCTATGCTGTAGTTGCTTCAGATGGCCCTGGTGAATATCCCATAATTACTGAATCAAGAGCTGGAAATGATGGCATTGGTGTGACAGTTACTTCTGGAAATGTTGCATATGTAACAACTGGAGGCAAGTTTATTTATCCTTATCCTCATCCTCATTCTCATCATCATCATCATTATTATTATTATTATTATCATTATCATTATCATTTCTTAGTGTGGATGAATAACAAGTTAAGTTTGTGTATCTTTGATATTTATCTCTTAGTCATCGAACTGTAATCTTTTCATGTCCTTTCTTTCAAGAACTCTGTCTCATTGTTTCTTGTTTAAGGGGAGTGCTTGTTGGTTTTCTCTATTTCTCGATAGATTAGATACTTCATCAAAGATAAATTAAAGTGGATGCCTCATAAAAATATATAAAGCCCTTGTGGAAGTAAGTTTTCCACTTTCAGATATGACATGCAGTACTATCAAAAATTAATATAGCACATGCAGTTCCTAAGAAATGAAACTAAGGTCGCTGTTATGTGCATTATTTTTGGTAAGTACTTTGGTTATGCTAACACTTAACATAAACCTTCATTCAAGTCCAGATTATTTTCTCCAATTCAGTTTCTTTTAATCAAAATTGGAATGAAATATAAACATTCCAGAAAGACTCCTGACTAGTAAACTTATAAGTAGCCTGCAAGGATGCTAGGTAGGTAAAGAACACTGAGTTAACTTGTTGCTATATTCAGGTTATACCTATGATGTTTCAATTTTTTTTGATAATAAGAAAAACGCTTTGGGATTACAAAAAAAAGAAAAGAAAAGGAGAAAAGGGTCTGATCTGTAAACTTGACCTAGAAAAGGCCTATGATTTGGTGGATTTCTTGCTAGAAGTGTTGAGGAATAGAGGCTTTGGGGAGAGATAGTGTAATTGGATGAAGGGTTGTATTACCTCTTGTCACTTCTCAATCTTAGTGAATGGAGTAGATTGGGACTTCTTTCCTGCAAAGAGGGGCCTTAGACAAGGAGACCCTTTGTCACCTTTCCTCTTCACCTTAGTAGTTGATGTCCTAAGTGTCTTGATTCCTAGGGCTGATTCAAGAAATCTACTAAAAGGTTGGAGAGTTGGGAGGCAACAAGTGATTGTCACTCACCTACAATTTGTGTATGATATCATTCTCTTTTATGAAGGGGAAATTGAGGAGATGGATAATTTGAGATTGGTGGTGATGCATTTTGAGAGAGTTTCCAATCTGAAAGTCAATTGGAACAAGAGTTGTGTAGCGGGGGTGAATTTACAGGAAGATGATGTGCATTTGGTGGCTAGGGCTTTAGGTTGCGAGGTAAGTGGTTGACCTCTGGTATATTTAGGTCTGCCCCTGGGGGCAAATTCGAGAACAAAAAGCTTTTTTACCCACTCTATCCAGTTTTGGAAAGTTTCACTAAGCTAGCAGGGTGGAAGAGAAATTATATCTCACTAAGGGGTAGAATAACTTTAATCAAGTCCACTTTGGCCAAGCTTCCGGTGTATTTTCTATCTACCTTTAAGCTTCTTGCCAAGGTTTCCAATAAGTTAGAAAAGGTCATGAGAGACTTTTTGTGGGAACCGAGTGACTCAAAAAAGGACCATTTAGTAAAGTGGGAAGTAGTTTCTAGGAAAAAGGAAGGGGGGGGGGGGTCTAGGCATTGGCAATATCAGATTAGGAAATGTAGCTTTGTTAGGAAAGTGGTTGTGGAGATTTCCTTTGGAGCAGGACAATTTCCCTAGGGCTTCTCATTTCTCCCCTTGGAAAGCAATTGCTGGAGTCTTGCCTTCCTTTTAGCCTTTCATCAGATTTGATGTGTGCTCAGGTAATAAAGTTCTGTTTTGGGAGGACCTTTGACTTGGGAGCACCCCCCTTAAGGATAGATTCCTGGTAATGTATTCTCTTTCCCTAAATAAATTCAAAACCATCTCATCACTTTGTGTGTTTGAGGGGACATGGGATTTGGGTTTGAGAAGAGGGTTGAGGGATTCAGATTTGATTTCTGCAGATGAGTTGTTCACTGTGTTAAGTTCAGTTTTCCTAGATCTTTCATGCCCAGACAGTAGAATTTGGAAAGAGTCTCCTTTGGGGACTTTCTCTTGTTCATCTTTTTTCAATGCCTTAGCTCGGTCTGGAATTGTGTCTGTCTCCTTTCCTTCTAAAGAAGTTTGACATTTTCTCGTGCCGCCAAAAGTTAGGGCTTTTTGCTGGGAAGTAGCTCTTCAAAAGATCAATACTATGGACTTCAAAGAAAAAGGCTATATTGGTGCCTTTCCCCACATGTCTGTTACCTTTGCTTAAGAAATGGTGAGACGGTGACTCATCTTTTGGTTTCTTGTCCTTTTGCTTCTTATTTGTGGGATTGGTTCTCTTCTTTGTTTGGTTGCACATGGAATCCCTCCTCGGGTGTGCTGAACCTTTTTGACTCTAGCTTCTTCTGACAACCAAGAAAAAGAGGTAGGGTAATGTGGAGAATAAGAAGAACAACCATCCTATGGTCAATTTGGGAAGAAACAATAGGATCTTCCTAGGGCAAGAAAAATCCAAGGAAGCACTTGTTGAGTTTGTCACCATCAAGGTTATGCATTGACTGAAAGTACCTCATCTCTTCAAGGACTTCTCATCTGACTTAATTAGATATTGGAGTGCTATAGCTGTATCCTCTCCTTCCTCCCCTGTGGTACAAGAAAGTTGGGTACCACTGCCTCAGTTCAGGGTGAAGCTAAACTTTGATGGAAGCTCCTTGGGTAATCTAAGTCAGTCGGGAGTTGGGGGTGTGTTCAGAAACGAGGAAGGAAAAGTCTTGGCCCTTTACTTGGGCCCAATTGGAGTGGGATTCATTAAGGGCAGAAATAAGGTTTGAAACTGGTGAAACAATGGGGAATGTAACAATTAGAAGTGGAAGGAGACTCCAAGCTGGTAATAGGGTGGATGCAATCTGGAAACTTGGGAGTTTGGTCTCTTAGACAGCCTCTAAGAGAGATTATTAGCTTAGCAAGGGAGATTGGGGTGCATTTTAAATGGGTAAGAAGGTCAGCAAATGGAATGGCTGATACTTTCACTAAGCAAGAGCTACTAGGGAGGCTTTGTTTTGGGCTTGTTTGTAAGTTTTGTTTTTTTTTTTTTTCCATCCATTTTGTGGGTGGTAAGTCTGTAATCTTTTCAATTCTCTAATGAAAGTTACCATTTCCTACAAAAAAAAAAGAAGAAGAAAAGAAAAACGCTTTGATTATAAGAGAAAACAAAGATTACAAGTTCATGGTATAGAACTTTCACTCACAAAGATCACAAGTTCAAAAAGCCTATGATGTTTTGAGTTTGAAATAGTTTAGCCAATGTAAAACTTCTAGGTTGTACATTTTTGTTAATAACAGGATACTATAACCAATGAAAAATATGGTTAATAATTGGATGCTATAGTCAATGTAAAAATTCTAGGTTCTCTTGTGCCTCTTTCTTTAACTTGCTTGCTCGGTCTAACACTGTGGGGGTAAACTTCTCTGTGAGAAAAATATGGTGCAAACCAATTCCACCTAAAGTACAAGCTCTTTGATGGGAAATGTTCCTAGGGAAGGTAAACACCTGTGATTTGCTACAGAGAAGAAGGCCGAATACTTGCCTTTCTCCTCATGTGTGTGTTCTTTCCAAGGCTTGTGGTGAAACCCTTTCTCACTTACTATTTTCTTGCTCATTTGTATCTTGTATTTGGGACTACATCTGTTCTCTCTTTGGTTGCAGATGAATTCCCCCACGAGACATAATGAGCCTTTTCAACCCAAATTTCCTAAGGCAACAGGAAAAAAGGGGAAGACCGAAGATGTATGTGGAAGGTAGTACATGCAGCCATGGTTTGGTCTATTTGGAGGAAAGAAACCAAAGGATATTCAATGAGAAAAGTAAGTCGTTGGAGGAGGTGATCGGAGCCATTAAAATCAGATCAGTACATTAGGTTAAAACAATGGAGATGTTCAAGAGTATTCCTATTGATGACCTCTTAAGAAATTGGAGAGAAGTGGCATTATCAGAACCACTTAAAGAAAGTCCAAGAATGGAGTGGTGACCACCAGGTTTAAATAAGCTAAAGCTAAACTTTGATGGCAGATCCTTTGGCAACCCAAGAAGAGCAGGAATCAGAGGTGTCTTTCGGAACCATCAATTTGTAGTAATGGCCTTGTACTCTGGACCAATCGGTTTTGGTGACTTGGTTCAGGCTGAATCAAAAGCACTGTTGCATGGACTGAAGCTTGCTGAACAATTAGGGGCAAGAGATTTGGAAATTGAAGGAGATTCCCTTTTGGTCATAACATGGCAAAGCAAGTTGAGTCAGCACCCTGGAAACTCAGATTTACATTCAGACAAATTGACCAACTTGCAAAGAAATATAATTCAAAGTTTCAAACTTTGGATGGATTAAAAGGGAAGCAAATGGGCTAGCAGATCTGTTAGCTAAGCAGGGAGCTGATAGACCATCCTTATTTTGGGCATTGCTGTAACCTGTTATTATCTTGGGCTTCATTTTTGTGCCTGTAACAAGTTTTTTTTTTTTTTCTAAATTAATAAATGATTTTTCTTTGCTGATAAAAAAAAGGATGCTATAACCAAATGAGCTAATAAGCTTTTTTGAAATATTTTAATTCTTCCAGAACGTAAGTTTGCATATTCATCTGTATTTGTCTTTTGATTTATTTTCAAAAGTGGCACCTCACTTTGTTCAGGCATGTGCCTTGTCTCATGTGTAGAAATTAATGAGGTTTCAGAAGGTCTTCCTTTGTTTGCTGAATAGAGTGAAATTTATTTGGTTTGGTTTGAGTTAAGAAGTTTAAATTGGTTTTATTTGGTTAGTTTGGGCCAACAAGTCTTATGCTTGGATTTGCAAGACATTTGGGATACATTGGCTTAATGAGTTTTTTTTTTTTTGATAAGTAAAATTTTATTAATTATAAATAACAAATATGTACATGGCTTACATGCACCCTTTGGAGAGTAGTCACTACTTCCTTTCCCCTGAAGATTTGCTTTACAACTGTGGTTTGAGAAGGTATTCTTTTTTTTCCTGATTGCTTAGGGGGCTAGAGAAGGTATTCTTTTGTTTGCTGAATATTCTCCCAATGCTGGGAATTCTTCCCTTGTCACCCAAATTTGGGCTTACTACCAATTTCTTGGAAGGATTGTCGAATCTATCCATTGAAAACTTTGGTTTGAATCAACTGACTACACGAATTATATAGTTTTTTTTCCTGAGGAATGAATTAATGTACTTTGTGTACAGTAGGCATTTTAAGATGCTAGTTTATATTTTCTTTGAGTATTTTACTGACTTCCCTGAGTTGAAGACCTAGTTTCAGCCAGCAACTAGTAACAAACTTGCATATTCATAGAAAATAAAATAGGAAAAAAAGGTCGACTAGGAAGGCATGTTCTTTTTGGCACTATTAGAAAAGGAAATAAAAGAATTGATTTTTAGGCAAGATAATATAATTTTTTTTGAAATTTTATTAATTGATAATTTCACTGTATTCATGGGAAAACTTTATTTTTAAATATTAATTCATTTTTCTTTCCACCAGGGCCGATACCTAATGGTGCCAATGCTGTAGTGCAAGTTGAGGACACTGAACTTGTAGAAGGTGCCTTAGGTGAATCAAAGCGAGTCAAGATATTGGTGCAAGCTAGACAAGGCCTTGATATTCGTCCTGTGGTATAAGTTTATCACCTTTTCACTTTTACATTTGTGAAAGTAATCACAAATAGAGCTTGTTTGATGAAAATAACTTTTTTTTTCTCTTTCAAATTATGTGAAATTGGAGTAGTTTCTTATTAGGAACAGAGAAACCTTACTAGTAATATAATTGAATAGAAGAGGCTAAAATCTCCTTACCACCTCCTTAGCACACTGGTCCCAACTATATAGGGCTTTTATGACTGGATAGAGACCTAGCCCCTGGTATGTTAGCACATAGTGGTCCCTCTCAGACTCAAACCCCCTGTTTTCATGCTTGGAACCAAGGTTCAAAGTATCGGAATTGCAAAGTGTATCGGAAAGGCAATTTTAAGAGACGTATCGGGATACGCCTTGGATACACATGCACATCGGAGAAAAATTAAGATACGCATAAATATGCTTGGGAACACTATAAATACTTTAACAAATCATAAAAATACATCAATGAAACTAAATATAAGACCTCAATGAGGTGTACATACATTAAATTAATATATTTTAATGGTTTTATGAAGAAATATTTTGTAACTAATTATAATTTCATTAAAATCCTATGTTTAACTATAATTTATAAATTATAATTCTTAAGTTTTAATGTTTTATGGGATGAGAAAAACCCAACTCTCCTATCCAACCATAAAACATGCATTGGTACACTTCTATGTGAAAATATAATTATTAATGATTTATTATTTAAATAATTATTATTTATTATTCATTTCCAAAAATTATAAAAAATAAATAAACATTATATAATATATTCAAAAAACAGTTTTTAAAGAAGAAATTTCAATTGCTTTGTGGATATGATAGATCATCCATAGAATTATAATATATTCAATCATTGTGATCAAATGATTAAATATAATTAATTAATTATTTATTTTTTAATTCTAAAAATATAAAAATAAAAAATAATTATTAAAGAAGAAATTTCAATTGGTCTATGGATATGATAGATCATCCATAGAATTATAATATATTCAATTGTTGTGATCAAATGATAAAATATAATTAATTATTATTTATTTTTTAATTCTAAAAATAAAAAAATAAAAAGAATATATTAAAGAAGAAACTTCAATTGCTCTATGGAAATGATAGATAAATCCATAGATCTAAAACATATTTAGTCTTTATAGGTAGAGAAAAAATTACATTTTCAAATTTTTTGTCAAGTTATATTTTCCCCAAATTTCTTCATGAAATTTCCATAAATCTACTGATAACACAAAAAAATTGTGATTTTGAATGTAAGAAATGTAGATCAACATAAATTTCAACATTCAAGAAAAAAAAAGAAATCACAAGATATTATAAAAAATTGAAAAAATTTACCTATTTTTGCCATTTTTTTTTCAAAATTTGAAAAACTAAAAAATTAACGATTCACACTTGTTTCTTGCAAACGTTTGCAAATCTAGCACTCTAGAATGAAGTTTGGAGTTTTAAAATCATTTGGGGGTGAAAGAATGCTTATTTCGGGGAAAAGAAGCTTGCTTTTCCCCTTTAATTTTTTATTTTAGTTTTTGGCCGTATCTTTTTCGTCGATACGCTACCGATACACCCTGATACACCCCTGATACGCCCTCGATATGCCCTCAATACGCCTTGATACACACCCAATATGCCCTCAATACTCATGAAAAAAAGATGAAATGTCCGATTTCCATGCATATCCCGTATCTATTTTTCAAAGATACGATACCATACGCCCTATATTGGGTGTATCGTATCGAAATTTTAAACCTTGCTTGGAACCCCCACCTCCTCAAGGAAAAAAAGTGCAGGTACAAAAGAAAAGTGAGAGAAAAAAAAAAGTAAAATGGACCATTGAGTCTAAGAGTACAAGTTATGCTTATGTTTGAGTGTGAGGCGCCCGGGCCTGGGGAAAAACTGCTTGGGTGTCACACGCAAAATAAAAAAAAAATTTAAATGGACAGCATATACATCTTGGTGATGCAGGATCTTTATGATTCAGCACCATACTTGTAACCCATTTAGGTCTAAATGTGTAGCACAACAAGAACTAAGAGAGAAAGAAGAGAAGAGAAGAAGAGTGATGGAAATAAGATGGAAACCTTGGGCAATCACACGATTCACACCTAAGGGTGAGGGCAATCACACCCCCAACTTGGCAATCACACCAAATTCTGTAGAGAACTTTCTTTCATCATTCACAAAAACAGTCCCCAAATGAGCCTTACAAGCTTAATAAGAAGAGCTTCCAAAGGAAGAAACTTGCCCCCCAAGTTACTTTCCCAACAAGCCACTTACAAAAAGAAGCTAGAGTAGACTAAATCTGCCCCAAACAATTACAAACATAAATCCAAACAAAAGGAAATTACCAGACTAAGACCTGTTCCCAAACATAACCCCCTAAGCATGCAAAATTACAAAACTACCCTTACTGTCCAGAAATGTAAGAAAACCAAATAAGTCCTGTCCAGCGGCAAACTCATCCACACAATGAGCATCTTAAGGTGGATTGAAGGCTCTAGTCTTCCCAAGTTGATCCACTGCTAACCCAGCTCCCATGTGGGCCCCACGTCTTCATAATGGTGCCAAATGAGCATAGGAGCAGCTTTGGTTATCTTTTGGTATGCCTTAAGTTGATCCCCATCACATGGTTAAGATTCCTATTTTACTCTTAGATTTTCTTCAAAACCGATTGCTTATCCCTCCCAGAATCCTGTTCAGCACCAGTAATGTTCCAATAGTAGAGCCAAATCTATCAGATAATAGCTAATTAGTTCTCAATTTCAGATGAATCATATGATTTTCCCTTTAAAATCCTTATATTTGTTTCATTGCAAAATCCTGCAAGATTGCAAAAGGACCATAATAAAAGAAATGTCACCTTGAGCTCAAAAGGAACCCAAGACCAGGACATGAAAACATCATACAGATTACATGGGCATGTTTGTTCTACTATGAACAACAAAACAAGAAATGCTAAATGCTTGTTAGAATGAAAGAATAAGCTGCTTCCCATTTTCTGTGTTTCTTTTGCGCAAGATARACCTATTAGCCATATGGAAGCCTTGATCTGTAAATTATCAACTGTGACTGCCTTGCATAAAGTTATATTCATGTAAAAGGTTTCACCACAGGCTGAGCCAACTTCCCTAAATTTTTTCCAATAGGAGAAAATTTGGCCCAGCTTGAAATTAATTAATTACAATAGGAACTTGCATAAATCAAAATATATAAGCACAACATGTAAAACAAATTCAAAGTGGAAGTGAAAGTAGAAATAAGTGCAACATACAAAACAAATTAAGTGTTTTAAAATTTTATTATCTCAAATCAAAATATATAAGCACAACATAGAAAACAAATTCAAAGTGAAAGTGAAAGTAAATGATGGGCTTATTTTCTCCTTTTTCTATGGATGACATTTCATGGAATTGGACTATGATAGCAAGAACATCTTCAAAAAAGAAGAAGGGCTGTCTGTGGATGAAATTGAGTAGGGCATTTGTAAAGTTGAATTTTGATGGTAGTAGTATTGGAAACCCGAGGCCTTTGAGTATAGGGGGTGTGTTATGGCGGCTGTGTTTGGTGTGCAGAAGGCTGTGGAAATGGGTGGTGTGTCCAACCTAATTATAGAGGGTGATTTAATAGTGATAATAAACTGCTTAATGAATGAGGAAAAAGTGATTTGGATGAGTAGAAATCACTGTTTGTAAATCAAGATGAATTCCTTGTGAAGAGAAAGAAGAAGAAGATGAAGAGTTTCAGCAGTAGAGAAGAAAAGAGAGGAAAGAAAGAGCGGGATGTTAACCAGAATTGAATTAGTTTTGGCTGCCAACCCTTCATTATATTTTATACTTAACTTAAAAGAATGAAAGATTACAGGAATGCCCTTAGTAGGGCGGCTAATAAAGTAGCTAAACAGTCACAACTAAAAACATAAGCTAATGGGCCTAAAGCCCAACAACTTCCTAACTTAACAACTTAAAATAAGAACAAAACAACTGGGCCCAATAACTAGAAATCGGCCCAACTCAACACTGCCCCTCAAGTTGGGAGTAAATGTCACACATTCCCAACTTGTGTAGATCATGCTCCAGCTTGTTCCTTGCAACACCTTTTGTGAGAACATCAGCATGCTGCAGATCAGAAGCAATGTATGGGAGACAAACTTCCCTAGAAGTCAACCTTTCTCTGATGAAATGTCTATCCACTTCAATGTTCTTAGTCCGGTCATGCTGAACTGGGTTATGGGCAATGTTAATAACTGCCTGGTTATCACAGTACATCATAGGTTCTTCTACCTGTACACCAATCTCTCCCAATAGGGAATGGATCCAGAGAAGTTTTGAAACTCCATGTGCCATGGCCCTGTATTCAGTTTCAGCACTTGAT
Source organism: Nelumbo nucifera (assembly GCF_000365185.1). The sequence goes on along the minus strand of NW_010729215.1, from coordinate 74,821 downwards.
CTTGCCACCACTTTCTGTTTCTTACTCTTTCACGAAACAAGGTTACCCCCAATAAGGGTGCATACTCCTGAAGTAGATCTCCTGTCATCAAGGCATCCTGCCCAATCTGCATCTATATAAGCCTCTAGTTTCAACTGTCCATGCTCAGCAAACAATACGCCTCTGCCCGGGTGTCCCTTCAAATAAGCAAGAATCCTGTCAACAACCTCCCAATGCTGAACTCGTGGAGCATGCATGTATTGACTTACCACACTTACTACATAGGAAATGTTGTCTTGTCATACACAAGTATAGCAGCCTCCCCACAAGTCTCTGATATCTCCTAATGTCCTTTACTGGTTCACCTTTTGATGCATTAATTTTATGATTCTGATCAATAGGAGTACTGATTGCCTTTGTTCCAAGCTTCCCTGTTTCTTGAAGAAGATCCAAGACATATTTCCTCTGAGAGAAAAATTCCATGTTTTGATCTTGCAACTTCAATGCCTAAGAAGTATCTAAGTTCTCCAAGATCCTTAATTTCAAATTCTTTGTGTAAATTCTTCTTCAAACAATCAATCTCACTTAGGTCATTCCCTGTGACAACAATATCATCCACATAAACAATTAGGACTGACACCAAGGATCTCTTTCACTTCACAAACAAGGTATGATCGGATTGAGTCTGAGTGTAGCCAAAAGCAACCAAGGCCTTCCTGAACCTGTCAAACCATGCTCTGGGWGATTGTTTCAAGMCATAAAGTGACTTCTTAAGCCTACATACCTTTCCCTTTTCAGCATCACTGTAGAAGCCAGTTGGAAGGTCCATATACACTCCCTCTTGCAGATCCCCATTTAGGAAAGCATTCTTCACATCAAGTTGAAACAGGGGCCAAGAGTATGTGGCAACAAGAGAAAGAAGTATCCGAACAGAGGTCATCTTTGCAACTGGTGCAAATGTCTCTAAGTAATTAAAGCCATAGGTCTGTGTGTACCCTTTTGCAACAAGTCTGGCCTTGTACCTTTCTATACTTCCATCTGCCTTATATTTTACTGTGTAAACCCATCTGCATCGAACAGTCTCCTTGCTCTCTGGTAGGTCCACAATCTCCCATGTCTGATTCTTAATTAAAGCTTCCATCTCTTCTTGCATAGATGTCTTCCACTCAGGTTTGGAGAGAGCCTCATTGACACCCTTGGGTATAGACACAGAGTCAAGAGAGGAAAGAAAAGCACGATAGGAAGGAGAAAGTCCACTGTAGGATAAGTACTGTGAAATACAATGAGCAATACACTTTCTCTTCCCTTTTCTGAGGGCAATAGGAAGGTCTAGGTTATCTGTAACGGGATTAGTAGAATCAATGGGAACTAAAACAATAGAGGGATCAAGAGGAATACCTGAATCCGTGTCAGCTGAATCTGGAGTCTCCAAGGAACCGGCTGGAAGTGATGTGAGTTCTGTTGTAGTGGAATCAACCTCCCTGTGAAGTCTCTGTCGTGAGTAACGCTGAGAAGCAGGATGCAAGGGAGGTGGTAAGGTAGGTGACACAGGAGGATCAGGCACAAGAGTGGACACAGGGACTGGAACTGGGAGAGGGATAGACTGCTCACTCACTTCCCCAAAACACTCCCCCTAAGAAGGATTCTTCGAGAAGAAGTATGTGGAGGCAAAAAAAGTGACATCCATAGTAACATACCGACTCCCAGAGACTAGATCATAGCAGCAGTATACCCTTTCTGATTTTCTGCATATCCAAGGAAGACACTTCTTTGCCTTCGGGTCAAGTTTCGAGCGGTGAGGACCAAGGATATGTGCAAAGCAGACACACCCAAACACCCTGAGAGGAATATGAAACATCTCTCCCTCAGGAAAAAGAGGACTGAATGTGGTGCTGAATCCAAGTATACGAGAGGGCACCCTATTAATCAAATATACTGTTGTGAGAACTGCATCACCCCAAAACCGAACTGGAATTGTAGATGTGATCATCATGCTTCTTGCAATCTCAACAATGTGTCTGTTCTTCCTTTCTACAACACCATTCTGCTATGAATTGTAGGAACAACTGCTCTGATGGTCAACACCATATTCTAACAGATATGAAGCAAGGTGTTTTTCAAAATATTCCCTGGCATTGTCTGATCTGAACACCTTTATTCGTGTTCCAAACTATGTTAGCACCATTTGATGAAATTTCCTTATGGTACCTCATCTCGGGATCTCATCAAGTAAACCCAAGAATATCGAGAGAAATCATCCACAAATAAGAGAAAATATCGATAACCACCCATAGAAGGAACATGATAAGGTCCCCACACATCGGAATGAATAACATCAAAAGAGGAAGAACACCTTTTATTACTAGCTTTAAAGGAATGTCTACAATGCTTTCCAAGTTGACAACCTTCACACTCTAGATTTGACAAACTAACAGACTCAAATAGCTATGGAAACAAAAGACTCAAAGAAGAAAAAGGCAAATGACCCAAACGGTTATGCCAAAGCATAATCTGACCCACGGACCCTGACTCACTATCCTTGCTGACATGATGACTCTGATGAGGAGGAAGCACATCCAGGAGGTAGATTCCATTCACTTCATGACCACTCCCAATCGTCCTCTTTGAATCCAGATCTTGCAAGATACAATGATCAGGAGAAAAATTTACTGAACAATTTAGGTTCTTAATCAAACTACTAATAGATAA
>NW_010729215.1:26533-38968 GCF_000365185.1 Nelumbo nucifera | reverse complement strand
CTAGGGTTTTGAGCAAGAAAATCTTCCTGCGAATTGAGATAGGATCTCATACACTCCAGAGAGAAGAGAAGCAGCATTCGCCATCTTCATCTCAGGAGTTCTTCTCCAGCTACCGCCATTCTCTGAAAAGATTCGATCTTTGATAAAAGAAATCAAGAAATCAGTTCTTGATATCAGTTTTGCAGAAGAAACTGAAAAGATTCGGTACTCAGTGTTTCCAGAGGATTCTTGTGAARGATTCAGTGTGTAGGACGCACTTTGCTGGTTCCGTTCTACAGATTGTTGTGTCATCTTCAGCAGGAGCGGATCTTGGTGTCTTTTTTGGGCGTGAACACCAACTTTGGGAGATACTGCTTCTCTGGATCAGGTATAATTCCTCCCTTGGCTTTTGGTTCAGATCTGGTTCGGTTATGATTCAAGTAGGATCCTTGAATATTGTATTCTAAATTTAGGGAATATGATTCCCAGTTTGAAGAAGGTAGGATTTTTTTTTGAAATTTGCCCACCCATTCCGCAATCTTTTTGGCGTCCATACAATGGATCCTACCATTCTTTCAACTGCTAGGGCTGATCTATCGAAAATATTAGGGTTCTCGGTAGATCCAATGGAAATCCTCCTGAGTCGAGCAAACACCTCTTCTAAGGAAGGGAGAGCTGACCCTCCTAGTATCTGAGCCCGCACTGGTTCATATTCAGATTTCAGCCCCACCAAAAACCGAGTCACATCGAGTTCTCTCTGTTGTTGCTGAATTTTGACATCAGAAGTGAGGGGGTGATAAACATTCAATTCATTACGAATGTTTCTCATACTAGCATAGTACTTCTCAAGACTCTGATTACCCTGTTGTGGATTAAAGTATTCCTAGTACAACTGATATACTCTGGTTGTGTTGTCTTGACCCAAATACAACTTCTTAGCATGGTCCCACACTTCTTTGCCAGTATCAAGGAACATGAAATTTACACTAATCTTGGGYTCCATACTATTCCATAACCATATGATGATCTGTGCATCTGCTTGCTCCCAATCATCATACTCAGGAGAATCGGTGGAAGGTTTTTCATCCCTTATGTGCTTCACCTTCTTCTTTGCCTTAAGAAAGACTTCTACAGATTTGGCCCAAGGTACATAATTTTCTCCATTCAGCTTAGTGGAGGTCATTTGAGCATTCAGGTAGTCAGTAGGGACCATCACACTAGTCTTGCTATCACTGTTGTCTCCCATTGCTGAATTTTGATATTGCTGAATTCGGCAAACTGCACACTAGATCACACTACACCCTGATTTCAGCACTTACTACTGCTGCAAATTGCACTCTTTACACCACAAACCCAACTCCACGATTGCCTGAAACTTCCCAACACTGTTTGAGGAACACCCCCCCTTCGAATCACACTGAAGGGTGCACAAACCCTAGCACACTACAATCTGAAATCCCACCATACAGTCTGAAATAGATTTCTCATTTGATTCACACAAAAAAAATGCATAAAACCTCTTCTCTTCATCGATTAGGGGAGGGCTTCTTAGAAACTGCAGCAACCGACCACAAACACCACAACTGGAGGCTTAGAAATCTCCAAGGGAAGAGGGCGATCACTCCTTTTCAGCCCTGTCCCTTTTCTCTAGCTGATGGCGAAGAAAATAAGAGAAAACCCTAGGTTGGGTGTGTAGATAACAAAATTCTGGGCAGATCCGATTTGCTCATTTTAGCTCTGATACCATGTTAGTGTTCGGTTTGCCTGTTAGACTGATAACAATCAAGGAAGAGAGAGAGAAGAGAGAAGGAGAGAAAGGGAGAAAGGAGAAGAGCAGAGGAGAAACAAGGAGAAAAGATTCTGGTTCGAATGAGAGAAAATGTTCTCTCTCCCATTCGGCCAGATGCATTTTATATTACCAAAATAATGTGGAAAAGTCACATATGCCCCTACTTAAGTTAGGGACATTAAATCTAACATAAACTTACACATCAACACCTAAACACAAGCACAAAGACAAAATTACCCCTACATACTCGACACTAACAAGGTGAAAGATCTAGGACCCTTATGTTATTTCCTTGGAATTGAAGTTGCCCGCTCTTAAAAGAGCATCTTTATTTCCCAACGGAAATATGTACTAGATCTACTAGAAGATATAGGCACGCTAGGGGTGAAACCAATTGACTCACCAATTGAGCCTAGCCATCAGCTGGGAGACAGTCAGGGGGAGTTCTTGAAAGATGTGAAGAAGTTTCAGAGACTTGTAGGGAGACTCTTATATTTGTCTATGACCAGGCCTAATATTGCTTATGCAGTGGGTGTCCTTAGTCAGTTCATGCACAGTCCTAAGACAACTCACTTTGAAGCTGCAGAGAGGATCCTTAGATACCTCAAGAAGTTTTTAGGAGCTGGTTTGTTGTTCCAAAAACATGGACATAAAGGTGGAAGTATATACTAATGCTGATTGGGCAGGGGAAGTCGATGACCGAAAGTCTACCAATGGGTATTGTACCTTTGTAGGAGGAAACTTAGTCACATGGAGAAGTAAGAAGCAAAGTGTGGTGGCTAGATCCAGTGTTGAAGCAGAATACAGAGCTATGTCTCATGGAGTTGCTGAAATCATGTGGATAAGAAACCTGTTAGGTGAACTGGGTTGTGCAGTTAACAACCCTATGTCACTCTATTGCGACAATAAAGTTGCTATCAACATTGCTGCTAATCCAGTCCTCCATGATAGGACGAAACACATTGAAGTGGACAAGCATTTTATTAGAGAAACACTTGTGAGTGGAGAAGTGTGCACTCCATATGTCAGCTCAGAAGAACAACTTGCAAGCATCTGCACCAAGGGTCTTCATCACGTGTGGCATAATGATTTGTGTGACAAGTTGGGCATGATTGACATCTATGCTCCAACTTGAGGGGAAGTGTTGAAATAGTTTATTTTATTTCTTGTTTATTATTTTCTATCTTGTTAGGGTCCGTTTGGTTGGTTTAAAGTCTTTTTTTATTCTGTTATTGTACTTTATTTATAGCAGGGGCACAAGGGTCTTTTTCCCTTTTATTTTAGATGCCCTATAAGTATTAATAGAATATGGCGCCACCAGAACCATTCCATTGTCGCCGTTCTCTCTTCTTCTTTTCCCTTCTCTCTCTTATTTCTAGTCGGCTTTACTGTCAAGAAGACTAAAGGGAAATTTAGGAACATATAGAACCAATGGTAAAGTGAAATCAAAATGTAAAGTAACATCATCRGTACTAGAAACAAGAGGGGTAGTGCCATCAGCTAGAGTAACCGATTGGGCGGTAGAGGGAGGGGATAAAGATGCAAATAGGTCTGAGGACCCAGACTGTGATCTGAGGCCCCAGATTCAATAATCCATGGTTTAAAAGAGGAAACAAGACATGTTGTACTTGACTTTGCAAGAGTTGCAGTATTGCTGAAAGAAGAAGATGAAGTTTTTCATACTCTTCTCGAGTGATGGAAACCATTTCCTTCTCCTTCCTAGTATCTAAAGCAGTGGAGTCATCTCCTGTAGCACCACTATCTCCTTCTACAGTAGCATGATTGACCCAAGTAGATGGTGGGCCATGCAAACCATAATAGTAGTTCATAGTATGTCCTTCCCGTCCACAATAGTTGCATTCTTTGGTCATTCCTCGACCAGCAACACTAGCACCACGACCTCTAAAATTCCCATCTCTACTCTACTACCACTGTGACCTGGGATAGCTGCTTCTACCACGTGAGCCACCTCTACCACCTCTGGTTGCAGCTAGGGAAAACTTCTCTAATACTGGAGAGCTATCTGTATGTGGACTCGTAGCCCTTCTTACTCTAGAGAAAACTTCAAATAGTGTAGGTATATCACTGGTACCTAAATGGGCACACACCGGTTTGAATTCAGACCTCAATCTGGAAAGAAAATGTTGTTTTTGCACTTTGAGATCAATTGAAAGGGGTTGATATGAATCCAATTCATTCCGCAAACTCTTCAAGCAAGCATAGTACTCTTCCACACTCCTATCACCTTGCTGTAGTTGAAAATACTCCTGATACAATTGATAGATTCTAGTTACATTGTCTTGTCCTGAATACAACTGCTTAGCATGTTCCCGAGTTTCTTTCATAGTATCAAAAACATCAAGTTCACACTGATATGAGGTTCCATACTGTTCCAAAGACATGCCACAATTTGTGCATTCTCTTGGATCCAATCTTTATACCCTACAGCTCCCGGGTCTGGTTTATTTTCTTTAATATCTTTTAACTTTCCTCTCGCCGTCAAATTTACCTCAACTGACTTCGCCTATGGTATGTAGTTGGTACCATTAAGTTTAACTGACGTCATCTGTACAACCATGAAATCACGTTGTACCATCACACTTGTTTTGTATTAACTGCCAGAAGCTGCCATCAGTTATTTCTGCAACACTCTCCCAAGTTGAACACCTTCCCGACTCAACAACAGCACTCAACTGACTTATTTAATGGTTCTGAAACTTCAACAGCATAGCCGCAACTCCTAAACCTGGAACATCAACATAAGAACTCCTTCTATGAGTCAACTAGCCTCACGGTTCACAGTGAACTACCCACCAAACACATCAACCACAGATATCAATCAACCAAACTTCACATTCACAGTCCCTTTTCGAACTGCCGAGTAGAGGGGGTCTAAAACACCATTAAACAGTCAACCAACGAAGCAACTTATGGCATAGAAGCCTCCTAACCTTCTAGGCGATCAATCCTTTTAGGTTCTTCCCTTTCCTTTCTTCTCGTATTAGCAGAAAACCTCAGCCAAACCAGTTCCAGACGTCCTTCACTGATGCAGTCAAGAAACTTTATCAACCAAGCTCTGATACCACGTTATCAGGACTGTATTTAATTAAATAAATAAACAGAAACTACTGATATGAGCCTAGAAGGAGAAGAGATGGAGAAGAAGTCGAACAGAATAGGGTTAACTAGTCTCTATCGAGAGAGAGAACTGCCACCCTGTATGTTTAATACATAATGAAAAGTAAAATTACAATACTACCCCTGTATACAGATACTTAAGAATAGAGACAAAACACTGATTTAAAAAAAGGGAAAAGACTAAAATAACCCTAGAACAAAACTGTATTTTAACAGTTGAAAGGTTGTTGGAAACAGGGGATAATCATTCGGAATCTGCTGTCTTTTGCACTTTGTTGGACAATCTGAACAGAGCAAAATAGCAGAATTTTTTAGGGGAAGATTGGTACAAAGGAAGCTAGGATTGGTAATATTGAGAGGAGTATTATGCATTGGGCTTTGAGCTTAAAGAGTTTGCTGGTCTTAAACAAGGCCACTTTAGGAGATGATGGGTGTTGGAGAATACAAACCTATTCGGGTACTGTCTTTGAGGATCAAAGAAGTTCTCCCTTAATCAGCAAATTTCATGGGACCTTTGTAAAGGGGAGACAAATTACAGACCAAATTCTGGTAGCTAATGAGTGCCTGGAGGACACGAGAAGATCTAAGAAGAAAGGCTTTGTTTGTAAACTAGATATGGAAAAAGCCTATGATTTGGTGGATTGGCATTTCCTTTCACAAGTGTTGAGAAACTGTGGGCTTGGAGAAAGGTGATGTAAATGGATTCATGGTTGTGTCAGTTTTAGCCACTTCTCTATCTTGGTTAATGGAGTGGCAAAGGATTTCTTTCTAACATGTAGGGGTGTAAGGCAAGGAGATCCTCTCTCACCCTTCCTTGTTACCTTTACTAGCATATGTGCTTAGTCAAATGATCTCAAAGGCTGATAGGGAGAACATTGTAAAGGGGTGGAAAGATTTGAAAGGATCTCCAATTTGAGAGTCAACCTTGAGAAGAGTAGTGTAGTAGGGGTAAATTTGGGAAATAGATTGTTGGATGTTTAGAATGCTCTATCTCTAATTGGCCTATGACCTACTTGGGACTTCCATTATGGGAAAACCCTAGGGAGAGTAGCTTTTGGCGCCCGATTGTAGAGAAGCTTGAAATTGAAAAGAGATTGACCTCGTGGAAGAAGAGTTATATTTCTTTTGGAGGTGAATTGCATTGTTTAGAGCTACCCTTGCTAACTTACCAACCTTTTTTTCTGTCTGTCTTTAGGATTCCTTCTAGGGAAGCTAATAAACTAGAGAGGTTGATGAGGAGTTTCCTTGGGAACTGGGGGAAGGTAGAAATGATCATCTTCTAAAGTGGGAGGTGGTGTGTAAAAGTAAAGAGGGAGATTTGGGAATAGGGAATATTAGGCAAAAGAATATGACACTTATAGGGAAGTGGTTGTGGAGGTGGCCTCTAGAGAGAGAGAGAGAGATTGTGGCATGAGGTGGTAGGAAGTGTCCATGGTCACTCAAAGAATGGGTGAGATGCTAGGGTATCTCGGCGGTAACTTTGGCAACACCCTGGGAGGCAATTCACAGTATTTCCCCCAACTTCGCAATTTTATTAGGTATGATGTGTCCAATGGTAATTCAGTTCTTCTTTGGGAAGATACCTGGGTCAAAGAAACTCCTTTAAAGGACCTCTTTCAATGATTGAAAAGGCTCAAAAGGCTGTGTCAAAATTCCCCTTGGAATCTCCTTTGGCACYAGTTTAGGATGTTGGATTTCATAGAGGTTTTAAGGGATTAAGAGATTGAGAGTCTAACCAGCCTTTTGAGCCTTCTTGAAAAAGTTTGTTTGGATTCTTCTGAGCCAAACAAATGAATTTGGACACCTTTTCCCTTGGGTTAGTTCTCTTGTGCTTCCTTCTTAAAGGCCCTTTGTCATTTTGAATCTCAACTAGTCTTCCCTTTTTAGGAGGTTTGGTGCAGGCCTATTCCCCCTAAGATCTTGGCTTTCTGTTGGGAAGTGTTTTATGAGAGGTAAACACCCTGGATAATCTACAAAAAAGAAGACCTTATCTTTGTCTTTCATCTAACTGGTGTATTCTTTGCAGGTCTCATGGTGAGGATTGTTACCATTTACTAATTTCCCGTGAGGTTACTACAGATTTGTGGGATGGCTCTTCTTCATCTTTGGGTGCAGGTGGAATAGGCCAGCAGATGTAAGCATGCTTTTTGATCCGTCTACCTTTGCTTGGCGCCAACGAAGAGGAAGATTAATGTGAAAGTGTGCAAGAGCAACTTTGCTTTGGACAGGGTGGGAAGAAAGGAATGCCAAAATTTTTCAAGAGGAGAGAAGCAAGCAAGAATTTAAGGAGTGTATCTTACATAGGGCTATCTTGTGGCTAAAATCTTTGGATTTATTTCAGTAATTCTCCTTCAATGATCTTTGGAGGCATTGGGCAGCAGTTGCAACTTGCAAGTAGCTCCTCTAGGAAGAATAAGGTGTATATGAGCTGGGCACCCCCTCCTGAAGGATTTGTGATATTAAATTTTGATGGCAACTGTCAAGGTAACCCAGGTCCCTCTGGGAGTGGGAGGGGGGTTATAAGGAACGGAAGTGGTAATGTGGCTCTCTAATACTTTGGCCCTCTACGTGTGGGGGACTCCTCTAGGGCAGAATTACTAGCTGCCCTCTAAGGAATACAGTTTGCAGTACAGGTAGGAGTGCAAACAAATAGAGGGTGACTCCAAGCCCCAAGGTGGTGTGGTGGGCTGGCTACAGAACCCAGAGAGTGTGGTCTGGTGCTACAAGAATGAACTGAAAATGTTCAAGTAGCTGACAAGGAATATGAGTGTCAGAATATAATCAATGAGGAGATTAGCTAATGCTATGGCCGATAGCTTAGCCAAAGCAAGGGGCAAATAGGGAACAATTGTATTGTGCACAATTGCAAATAGGTCGCAGGTTGTGCCTCTCCTGGAACACTTGTAACTGTTTTTTCTCCATTTTCTAATAAAAATCCTTTTATATATATATATAAACTATCTGGGTACCTCACCTAACAGTTTAATCTTTTAGGTTGAATTGTTCTTTGAGATGATATCAGACCCTATTTGACCAAATGGTCTAGTGTTCAATCCTCATAGCCCCAATTTAAATTAATTAAATTTCAGCACAAGGTTTGGGTGGGCCTGTGCTTATCCACACTTCAAGCCCAATAGGCTTTCACGTTTCAGGGACCTCACGTAACAGCTTAAGCTTTTAGGTTGAACGGTTCTTTGAGAATGAGGAAGAATCATCTTGATCGTTCTCATCCATTGTAGAAGGGTATCTTTGTATATGTATAGGATGTGAGATTTCTTGTGTTTAATTCCTGATATAATTGAACTTTTCTTTGAGGGAATTTCTCCCTCTTTTTGTATTAATACAATTATCATTTATCACAAAAAAAAATGATATTCAGTTCTACTTTCTAGGTGAGGCATTCTGTTCTCTTGCTGGTAGAAACAGGTTTTTTTCCTCCCCCTAGTGGTTGTTTTCTTTAGATTATGCTCTACTTTGTAGTTGATTAGGGACTATAGAAGGAGCAAATGCCAGTTTTCCTCACCCTAGAGGTTGTTTTCTTTAGACTATGCTCTACTTTGTAGCTGCTCTTCAACAAGGGGGTAGCCCATAAACCCCCAACCCAAGTGCAGGCAGGATTTGATCCCCAAGTCTCCGCTACAACCTGCAGCAGACCTTACCAACCAGCCAGTTGGCACCTTGCCAAATAATAAAGCATTTCAATCAATCATCTATGTAATTTGATTGTTTCTAGTTGACTGTGCAGGAGCTAGCATAGGAACAGAGATTTAGTAATCTGGTCATAACAATTTTGCATTCAAGAATTCCAAACTGTGATTTATCACAGAATGCACCAACTTTGGGTTTGGATTTCCTCTTAAGTTTATGGTTACTAATTATTTTGTTATCTTTTGCAGATCAGGGACTCAAACCGTTCTATGATAATGGCTGCTGCAGTACAGCAGGGATGCAAAGTTCTTGACCTGGGTATTACTCGTGATGACGAAGAACATCTTGAGAGGATTTTGGATGGTGCTATGTCTTCTGAGATTGACATTCTTTTAACTTCTGGAGGTGTTTCCATGGGTGACAGGGATTTTGTCAAGCCTTTGCTGAAAAAGCGAGGGACAGTATATTTCAACAGGGTAGACTGAAGTGTTCATCTATGTTTTTTCTTTTTTTTTTTGGTATTTTTTCTTGAGATTTCATTATGGTAATTTCTTGAACATTGATTTCTGGAGCAGTGCATATATAGTAAATAGGAATAGATTACAATCCATTGGATATTTTTTTCTTGACATGCTAATGATTGGATGATAAATTTTTATTCTTGTTAATTTCAATTTATTGATCCTCAGGTTTTGATGAAACCTGGCAAGCCTGTAACATTTGCTGAGCTTATAGTAAAATCAACAAAGGAAAAGGGAGCTAGGAAGATTCTTGCATTTGGTTTACCTGGAAATCCAGTGAGCTGTCTAGTGTGTTTCCATCTCTTTGTTGTCCCGACAATTCGTCTCCTTTCTGGATGGGAAAATCCTCACCTTCTAAGGTAAGAAAATTTTCTAAAAAGGCACTTAATGGTTTCTGTGCATCAGCCACTACCATATAGATGGGGTAAAGTGGACTAATCCATGACTTTTGACACAAGACCAGATATCTTTATTTTATATTTATGTATTGCGGTGGTCTTCTGCCTTACTCAATTATTTGTTGGGCAGATTGAATGCTCGCCTTGGACAGCCCATTAAGACAGATCCTGTCCGACCAGAATTTCATCGTGCAATCATTCGATGGAGGGTTAATGATGGATCTGGCAATCCAGGGTAAATTAAATTCACCTTAATCTATGTTGTCCCCTGCAAAATGCATAAAGGCAACTGATTGAACTTATTTGTTTCCTTCAGTTTTGTTGCCGAAAGCACTGGTCATCAGATGAGTAGCCGGCTTCTAAGCATGAAGTCTGCAAATGCACTGTTGGAGTTGCCAGCAACAGGAAGTGTACTTCCTGCGGGAACTTCTGTATCAGCCATTGTTATTTCTGATATTAGTGGCTTTCCTGTGAGTGATAACCCTTTAGCATTGGAGTCCAATATTTCCATCCAACATATATCGCATAAACAAACAGTTGAGGAATCACAAGCAGCTGAGGTTAGAGTAGCTGTTCTTACTGTGAGTGATACTGTTGCATCTGGGGCAGGGCCTGACCGGAGGTATGCTAATTTATGACTTTTTATCTTATTTGATCATAATTTTTTTAATCAATCTTACTTGATCATTTGCATCCAAAATTTTTATATTAGTTGTCTCACTAATTGTTTGTTTCTGTGTGTGTGTGTGTCTGAAACATTCTTTACATTAAACCTGATTATTTAGACTAGCTTGGTTCTTATTCTGCAAATGTGAGGGGATGTGGAAAGGCTCATGAGTCCAGTCCAATCCCTCAAGCTCAGCCCAACTAAACCTATTTATGTAGGCTTTTGGGGCCAGTCCTCCTGCTTAAGGTCAATGGGCCTCTTGAGCCCAGTCTTGGAACCAGAACAGAAAATGCTAAAAGAGTAATGAAGTTTGAATGAAATTGGTTTTCCACAACTTGCATTTTTAAGTTGCAAGTACAATAGGTAAGCTTGCTGCATCTCAACTGGCATCAGAGCAAGTTCTTTAGGCTGCGTTTGGAATCAGTGTAAACGTCATCAGTGTATCCATCAGTGTAAAATTACACTGATGACATTTTACACTGAACCAGGAAGTGACCGTTGCTTTTTTGAAAATAGTGATGGGTGGAAGAGTGTAAAGTTTTACATCGATAAAATCGATTTATTTTTTATTTCGATTATCGATGTAGAACCTTAGAGCTGATGAGGTTTTACATCTATTATTGACGTAAAACTACACTCCATCCAAACGCATACAAAACTGAACCGGAGTGCAGTTTTACATCGATAATAATTACACCCTCTTTCCAAACACATAACCGAACCGATGTAAAATTTACATCGCATCCAAATGCAGCCTTAATTGCCTTGGGACTGGATTTCCCCATAATTTGTACCCATTGAGTTGCATAGGACTAGATTGATTATTTGACCAAGAGTGGTATAAATAGATAATTTGTAATTCAAACTCTCTCTTATTCCTTCTAGGAGGTCATTGTGAGTAGTTTCATTGCGTTTATTCTGTAAAAGGTAGACAATGCATCTGGATACACCTCTTTGTGTCATTGTTTCAAAGGGGTCACTTTTTGATGCCAAAGTAAGGCAAAGCAGATGTTACTCTCTGCTAAAGTCAAACACTGCAGTACTGTATACTTTGCAACAATATCTAAGAATTCAGTAATTGAATGACTACTTTGAATCAAAATTTTTGGATATTGTTTTTATATTAGGATTGTCGCACTAAATGAGTTTTGCTTTCTGTTCTTTTGTTTCTCCAATATTGTCTCGGCCTGTAGGTTGTTTACTAACCAAACCATGTAAGTTTAGGATTGTTGAAATAATTTAGTTGTTTGTGTTAGGGTCTGTTTGGCTAGTTAAAGCGTTTTTTATTTCTATTTTTTTACTTCTGTTATGTCTGTTATTGTACTCACTTATAGCAGGGGCACAAGGGTCTTTTCCCTTCTTATTTCTGCCGCCCTATATATATTATAATAAAAGCTGGCGCCGCCAGCACTGTTACATTGCCAATCCCTTCTCTTCTCTTCTCCCTTCTCTCTTCTTCATCTCTTCTCTTCTCTTCATCTTATTTCTGGCCGGCCACACTTTCAAGATGGTATTAGAGCGGGAATACTGATTGAGAGAACAGATCGAACAAACTTCACTGAGAGAACAGATCGAACAGACTTCTCTCTTCCAACTTGCTGAATCTGGGTGGAACAGAGATCTGAATCTGGACTGAGGAAAACAGATCTACAACTGGTACAGTCCTTCCTTTTTTCTCTTCCTTACCCTCCTTGGTCGTGTACCAAGTGAAAAAACCAAATGAATCTGGGCTGCTGAATGTTGTCAGATCTTTATACCTTTGTTTTTTGGGATCGTGCGATCCTATTCCTATGTTAAGGTGACTGTAGGTCAAGGATGACCTGTTATCTCAATTATTTGGCTTGATTATAAGTGTTAAGGATCTCTCTTACTGATTAATGTTCTTAGACATTCTGGAAGGCTGGTAGGTGGGGACTGTTAAATCGTACAGGTCTGAAATCTGCCGAATATTGCCTTTTTTTTTTTTGTCCTGAAATTGGTATTGTTTGTGCTCAGACTGTTTTCAAACCCAAGTGTGTGGGTGTGGACCGAGTGGAGCATTTTTTTGTGGCGTAAGGAGGGGTCCTAAGTCYGGTGTTTGGGACTGATTGTCTGTTTTGACCATGCCGTCTGAGAATTCTGCTACTTCAGAGATTTTAGGGAGCCACAATGGAGTGACTGGGGGAATGGATTTGAGTTTCCCCATGGCTGTTATTCCCTTTGATGGTCTGAACTACCTTGAGTGGTCTAGGGGAATAAAACTCTACATCACTGCTAGGGGGAAAATAGGATACATCAATGGGAGAGTGAAGGAAC
>NW_010729214.1:1485378-1523907 GCF_000365185.1 Nelumbo nucifera | reverse complement strand
ATGCCACAAGCACGTGGGATTAACTACATCACGGACTCTTTTCTTGGGGATTTCAGCCGACGTAGTTTCAGTTATGTTAGTTTCTAGAGAAGGATGTAGAACATAGAGACCGTTCTCTAGTTCCCCGTATGCGATGAATCTGTTGTTTCTTTTAATAGTAATTGTATTACTAAAGAAGACAGAATTACTTCTCTGTCACTCAGTCTTTTGCTTGTCTTGATCCCCTACAATGTATTACATGCATGAGTAGAAGCCCCAGAGTCAATACACCAGGATGCAGAAGTGACCAACACGTTGTTCTCTATGACAAGGAATTCGAAATTACCTTGTTTCTTGGTCTCTAGGTATTGTGGATAATTCCTCTTCTAGTGCCCAATTTGCTTGTAGAAGTGGCAGGCATCTGATGTCTTGTCCTTCTTCTGCTTTTTAGGCTTTCTAACTTTCTTCTGAGGTTTCTTCTTTGCCTTCCTCTTCTTCTTGCCCGATTTTCCACCTTCAACAAGCATGGTCATGGGCTCATTCTTCTTTATTAGTTCTTCAGCCTTTTGCAACATATTGTTGACTTCCGAAAGGCTAACATTTAGCTTGTTCATATTATAATTCATGATGAACTGATTGAAGGAAGGTGGCAAGGAGTTCAGGATGGCATCCACTTTGGTGACATGATCTAGCCCAATTCTAGTTCATTAATGTATCCCATCATCTTAAGACAATGGTCATGAACCAGTTGGTTCTTGGACATTTGAGTGGTCATAAACTGCTTTAGGACCTTTTGGCGAGTATAACAATTCTACTCTTCGTACATGGTCCTTAGACTATCTAAGATGTCCTTCTACACTTCGATCTGATCGAACTGTCTCTGTATCTAATTATCTAAGGAGGCTATGATGTAGCATCGGACAACAAAATTTTCTCTTCCCATTTTTGATATTCCTTCGTGTGGGCCTCAGAAGCCCAATCACCCAGACGATCTAGAGTAGGGTTCTTAGCAACCTTGTCCAATTTCTCAGACGTCAGAACTAACATAAGGTTACAGAACCAATCGGCGTAGTTTGGGCCCTTAAGCTTATTATTGTCCAACAGTTTAGCGAATTGTTCGTTTGCCATTTTTGATAAAAGGCAAAGCAAATATTAGTCCACAACCTAATTTGATTCATGTTTACTACATAGATATGGCTCTTAATCCATGTTCCATTTCCATTTATTCATCTCTGAGATTTCCCTCTGATCTTAGTGACGGAGACGCAATCATGTCTCCGGAAATGTGTGAAATCACATACAGTGCATGGAGCCAACTATTTCAGCTGCATAACCCCACCACCTTCTGTGAAGGATCATATCCACTCATCTTATGAGCTTTCCCTTTGGCCTCTATCAAACAAGGTCCATTGCCATTTTAGGTTAAACCTTTTTGTCCATTAAATGCTTACCCATCATATTTGTTAATGCCAAGGTACCGTGAGAGAGTCTTCCATTTTAGGATAGGCCCCTCCTACATCAGTCTATGACGCCCCTATCATCTTATGAAACAATCCAATAGACCCAACAGCAAATGGATAGCCCAATTTTATGCTGCATCTCCTCATTACTGAAGGGCCCATCTTCATGCTAATGATGGGAGGCTTTTAGAGAGTTCATCATATGAATCTCCCTATCACATGCACTTATATTTTACTAGAGGGAACACAGTATTATACCCTAATTCTGATTTAGGTCAAACCAAAGTGGCTCCCACTGACTTTCTCAAAGTTAGATTTAAATGAGCCCTAAATGGCTAGGGTTCCGCATGGTTCCTCTTGCGGAGGAAGCTGATGTGGGCCCATCAAGAAGGGAGATCATCCAATGATCTTATGGACACCAAGGCAATGATGTGCATTCAGCCATGGTGTGCGAAAGAGCCACTATCAAATTAACATGGGCTAAGTGTTTATGGCCCATGTACGTAACACATCACATGCATGAAACAAATTGGTCCAATCAATCAAAACATCTGTCAAAACCCTAAATTAATTAGATTAAATCAGTATCAGCCCAATAAAGCCCATAATATTATCAAATAACATTATCTAGGTATATGGGCTGAATTGCAAACAACAGTTCGGCCCATATAGCATTTATGCTGATTCAGGCTAACGCAGTTTTAACATATTAAACATGGGTTTTACAGAGGTGGGCCAAATTAAAACTTGAAGTGGGCCATCAACCCTCAGGCCAAAATCAAATTTGGGTCAGAAAACTAACCCCATTGAACCAAGAATTCGATCCAACCAACTTGGACCAAATCTGGTGTAAATCGGCTAAAGTTTTGGTGTCTAGTTCAAGATTTAATTCAAGAATAATGATCTAGAAAATAAATTAAATCAAGATAATCATAATTATCATGAAACCAAAATCAGAGGGCTGCACTATGATTATCTTGGACATCCTGCAAACCTGCAAAGAAAAATTAATCGCAGATCACAGAATCGAAATTTTTCAAATCGCATATCGTAGAACTTCTTTCTGCAAACTCTTCTTCTCCTCCGTCGCGTTCTCCAGCAATTTCTAGATGAAATAAAATAGAAAAAAACCTAATCTTTCTATTATTACATCACATTAAATCCTATACAATTTGTCTAAAAATAAAAAGAAATAATTATTTACAGACCAAATCGAATAGAATAGAAAAAGCAGGGTCTGCAAATCTTGGCACCAGAAAGATTCGATCTCCATCTCACGTGCAGCCCAAGACTTCAAGAAACATCCATAGAAAAATTCCATAAATATAACAGAATAATAAAGATTTATTTTTCAAATCATTCGCCCAAAAACTGGGAACCAATTCCCAGGAAAAACTATTAACTATGCAAATCGGGTAGAACGCCTTCTACCCATTTACTCAGAATCAGATCTGATCTAATTCAGTTCAAGACTTGAACCTGGCTCTGATACCCACGAAGGGATGGGAGGTCCATCATATGGATGGTTGAACCATGAAAGGTGGCTGGGTGAAATTTCAAAAATTTTCTTGCTCCCATCCAGGAATCGTATTCCCAATTTAGAAAACTGCATTTTCAAGGTTTGTTCTTGTAACCAAATCGGACCAAATCTGAAACCAAGATTAGGGAGAGGTATACCTGATATGGAATCCACGCAAAAATCTCCTCTCAACGCAAGTGTTCACGCCCAAAGAGAATACCAAATCCTCCCTCCACTGAAGATGACACAACTTAGGATGAGGTAGAATCAGCAAGTGGTTCTTCACCAACAACCTCTGATTCTTCAGCAAGAATCGAATGGGGTAGTGAGCACAGCTTCAAAATTGTTTCTTCTAGCAAGCAACAATATCAATATCAAATCTTGATCACTTCCAAGAGATGGAGATCGAACAGGGTAGGGCGGCAAGAGCAGAGAGAGAGAGAACTGGAGGCAGAAACAATCAAACTATGTAACCCTTTTCATGTCTACCCTGCTCTTTATGTATAGCCCTTAAAGAGATGATCTCCTAATCTGATTAGGAGTTTCTTGATCCAAATCTTTATTTGGATCTGAACTCTTTAAGTGATAAGGATAATCGTTTATCTTATCTGCAGATCAAGATCAGCTACTCCTAATCAAATTAGAAGTTTCATGATCCAAATCTCTATTTGGATCTGGACTCCTTAAGTGGATATATCCTCATCTGCTAATCCATACCCAGATTTGCCCCTAATTAATTAATCTAATTAACCCAATTCAAAATAGGCTTTAGGCCCACCAAACTTTCAGGCTCACTTCCTTTTAGTGAAGGCTAGCTTGGCTCTCTTAGTATGGCGTGGAACCCTATCATTGATCTACACATCAGCCACATGGGTTCAGCGCAGCCTTAGTTACAAGGCAAGGTAGAATTCACTGTACGACACAGTGAACCCCTGAGCCCATCACCATGGGCTCTTAATAGGCCCAACGTTTACACTAAATGGTCTTTGGGTCCAGCCATCTTATGAAGGCCCAAGGATTGTGGGCAGATGCAAGATTAGCCCATCAGGTATAACCCTCAATGGTCTTACACTTAACCTCTTAGCCCATAATGATCCAACACTGCCCGACAAGAGAGGACCTCTCCCTTGGCTGCAAGGTACAGTGTTGCACTCTCTACTCACATGGATCCTGTGAATTAAAACCTTTTGCAAACAATTTGTGAAAACACAATATATAAGTATATCTATATAAATATATTTTGCAAAACCAAATTTCAAACACATTTGAAATCCACTGCCGGCAGTTTAGGTTTCCATCAGAGAGAGTGCATTCCCCGATCATTCACTTTGTCCGACAAAGGGGCTGATCCTGTCACTATGATCACCCACTCAGGTGAATTCTCGAACTGCCCCAACATACCCAGGTTTTGACCCCCGCTAAGGATCTCACTGATTGGCATATCAAAGACAGCCCAATCCGATACCTAGTGCAGTACCATAATCGAGTCTAGGGGTCAGGTGTAACATTCCAGTTTTGCCTATCTGTCTCCAAGGTCCAGGGCAATCACTGGAATTTGCCCATCTGAGATGCATTGCGTGTACCTCAGGTCTCACCCTAGCAGCTGAGATAATTCTCCCCAACCAACTTGGCAGCACATCAGTGTCAGCCTTGGCAGGATAAATCTCCCTAGATCTATACAATGGTTGTGAAGATTCTAAACTAACACAAGTCTCATTAGTGTCCAGTTTAAGGGTATTACACAGAAACACACCATAATGACGGATAAATTTGTAGTTTCATGCCTTAAGGGAATCATTTTAAGGGTATTTTAGGCCTTGGAATAGTCAAAATCTCCCCTTTTCCCGATTAAATTCAATATTGTGACCTCTGAGGGTCTCTATGCAAATCTTGGGGAAAAGTGGGTAAGTTTCAAGGCTGAAATGTAGTTTTTGGGAAGTTGGTGTAAAGGCCAGTTAAGAGAGGGGGTGTTTTTGTGAAAGACAGAGCACAGGAGGGCGCCTCCTATCTACTAAACCCAGAATGGCGCCCCTCCTACTGTATTATTATACTCCTCTCTCCTTTGCAAACCCTAGGGCTCCTTTTTATCCTTACCAAATCCTAGCTGCTTAATCTCCACCTTCCATCTCTTTTAATCTCCACCATTCATTCTAGGGCACTCTCATTTTAGCTTTCTAACCCTAGGGCACTCATATTTTTGCTTAAACCCAGCTGCCACCCCCCTCTTTCTCTCTAATCCCAGTTTTATCCACCCTTCTCTATAAAAAGGACCCAAGGGCTCATGAGAAGGGGTTGGATTCTTCCCCAGGTAAGATGGAAGGCTAATCTTGAGAAGTTCAAGGGTAGAGGAAGAGGAAAATGCCCAAGCAAGAGGAGGGGTTCCTGCTTGTAGTTCGCCAAAGCCACTACTGCCACCTCTGGAATCGGATCCCAACCTTTTTAATTTAGTTTTAGATTTAACTTCTGTTCTTTAATTTCCAGTCTGATTTTTCCTTCCTACAAATTTACTTTTATTCAGTTTAATTTTTTCTTTGTTTCTTTTTTGCAGATCTGGAATTCAGCTAGGTAAGACGAAAGGCCTAGCTCGAAAAGTTCGAGGGTCAAAGGAAAGATTCAGAGACTACTACCTCTGATCGGATTATAGACTTTTTTTATTTAATTTCTTTTATTTATTTAATTTCTGTTATTTATTTATTTGTATGCACTTTTAACTTTCAGCAGTGTTTGAATTTTATTTTTAATGAATTCCAATTTAATTAATTAAAGTTTTGTGATTCTGCAACTTCCCTTTATGTTCTTTTATCCGGATTAAAGTCTATAACGATTTGTCCCTCGCTTCCATGTGGATACGACCCCTTCCTCACCACATACTACGTTGTTTAAGGTTATGTGAGGATTGAAAAAAATTATAAATTATTAAACTGGTGTTCCGAAGGGGTTAACGACACGCTTCCGCCAACACCAAGTTCTTGGTGTCGTTGTCGGGGAAGCGATAGAGAAAAATTTTTATTTGCTTTGTCCAGATTTGTTTCATTATTTTTTTATTTTTGTTTAATTACTTGATCTGTGATCTCATTTTAATTCTTTTTTCTCTTTGATTTTGTAGGACGTAATAGCAAAAGGTGGGGTACTGGAGAATTGTCGGACAGCGGAAGAAAAGATAAGAGAAGAGAAATTGGATTGCGTTTTAGGTGTAGTCGTCTCATTTTATTTTTGTTTAGTTTTTTTATTTTTTACTTTTGAATTCTTTTTTTTGGTAAAATAGTGATTTTCGAACTTTTAGTTAATTTTTTTATATAGATCCGATTTATTTTATTATTTTTTTAGTATTATTTTTCTATCGTTTTGTTTTTAGATCTAGTTTTTTTTTCTTTATTTTAATTTCTTAAGCAAACTTCTGTTTAATTAGGTTCATTTTTTTATTTTTTTTCAGATAAAAAATATATAATAAATCCACTTTGTTTATTTTATTTTATTTTTTTATTGCCGCGTAATCTTTTTTTATTTTATTTCCGGTTTAATTTTTAGAGTAACAATTTTTCTTGTTAGAATTTATTTTTGTAGTTGTTAATATTTTTTTAGCATAACTAATCATTTTATTTTCTGTTTGTTGCAATTCTTGGCTGCTTTATTTAATTGCCCTTTAATTAGTTATTTAATTGAATAATTAATTGTAATAGGAAATTATTCAAATTTTTGAATTTGAGTTTAAATTTCAAATTTGAATTAAAAATTTAAATTTTAATTCAAATCTGAATTTGAATTTGAATTTAAATTTAAATTTCAAATTTCGAATTTCAAAAAATAAAAAATAAAAAATAATTTAACTAATATTTTAAAATTTTTGCATTTGCGTTCCAACATCTAGGGTTTGATATGTTTTAGAGCATGCATCATATAGGATTATTCAATTGTTGAAATTATCTTGTTAGTTGTGAATGTGTTAGGTTTCCTTTTTATTATTATTTTAATTACTTCTTTTGCTTAGTTTATTTTATGTTAAATTGCTTAATTGCATATTAGAAATAATTGTTCATGCATTGTAATTAGTTGCATTTATTTTATTTATTGTGTTTTTTTTTTCGTTAATCCATTTAAGGGAGCCTCACATTTGGTTCAAAAGTGTGTTGAATTTTAGGGAAGCTTGTAATTACTTTCCATAACTGGCGGTTGGTGTCTAATCAAAGAGCTTAAACGGCTAAGCCTAAGCGGATTTTGTGGTTACTTAATTCAGTCCTTGCGAGAGCAAGGGGAGCCTCCCACATCCCCACCTCTTACCTGGCTAACTAAAGAAAGTGGTGTAATTCCAAGTGAACCTAAGAGGATTCACATTGGTTGAACCACTAGTTTAGGAAACCTTAGGTCAACTCGTAGGTCATGTGTTTGAATTTCTTAGATTTTTTGTTAAAATTTAAAAATTCAAATTTGAATTTAAATTTCAAAATCTGAATTTGAATTTAAATTTCAAAAATTTAAATTTCAAATTTCAAACAAAAAAAAAGAGAAAATCAAAAAAAAATTAAAAATTCAAATTTGAATTTAAATTTCAGGAATTTAAGTTTCAAAATCTAAATTCGAATTTAAATTTCAAAAATTTAAATTTCAAATAAAAAAATAAAACATATAAAATAAAAGGAAAAAAACAAAATTTAAAAAATTCAAATTTGAGTTTGAATTGTAGGATTTAAATTTCAAAATCTAAATTTGAAATTAAAATTC
Organism: Nelumbo nucifera; assembly: GCF_000365185.1. Next base: position 1,516,230 of record NW_010729214.1, on the reverse strand, counting down.
AAAATTTAAATTTCAAATTTCAAAAAAAAGAAGAAAAAGGGGGATTAAAACAAAATAAAATAAAATGAATTTAATGGCCGGAGTTTGTGGAATGAGAAACTACTTCCAACTTGAGCCACGGATAAATTGGAACCATGTGTCTCAACAACTACATAAGATTAATGGGATGGCCCAAAGACTTGATCAAGTCCTTGCATTTCGTCAACAAAGTGGCCCATACCCAACCTTGTCATCCTATCCAACATGTTCCATCTGTGCAAGCCCAGTCCATCATGTTAGCCAGTGCCCTGTGGTGGACCCATGTCAACCAGTCATGCCAACCCAATACTAACCCATTCTTTCACTCATATAACCCTAGGTGGGAAAATCAACCCAACTTCACTTATAGGGCCCAAGTCCAAGAAACCACCCTGTCAGATATGCACTCTCAATGGTCTGAAGCCCAGACTCACTGCAAGTACAATGATTACACTAGGACTTAACCAGCTCAACCATGATAAACCTTCACACAGTTCTAGCAGTACCACCCATCTAACTACATGGCCCAGCAATTTTAAAGGCCACAAGTGTAGAGTCAATTCTAGCAGATGTACCCTAGGAACCAACCGGTCCAACCTTATTAGGCTTACCCACAACCTCCTTAGACCCATACAGTTGATGACCAATTCATGCAGCTTCAATAGCTGATTCTAACTCAGCAGCAATCCATCAATAGACTAGAGAGCCAAATAGGACAGTTAGCCGAAGCCAAAGCAAGGAGAGAAGTAGGGCAACTACCGAGTCAACTGGTTGCGAATTCTAGAAATCAGCCACTAGGTTTTCCTCCATAGTAGATTCAACCACCTCCTAAGAACCCTCAGTTTGAAAATACCAAGGCTATTACAACCTTAAGGAGTGGGAGGATTTTAGAGGACCCGTATGAGACAAAGAAAGTTGAAAACATCAGTGAAGAAGAAAGGAGTAAGAAGACCATAAGTTGGGGGGAAAGAAAAAGGAAAAGAAAACTTAGAAAAAGAGCCAACAGTGATCCAACCTGTAGTTCCTTTTCCAACTGCACTTACAGTCGGGCCGTTGCGAAAGATGGAAGAGACTCGCAACGAGGAGATCAGGGAGTTATTCAAGCAAGTCCATACTAACATCCCTCTCCTTAACACGATCCAACATGCCCTGGCCTATTCCAAGTTCTTGAAAGAGCTATGCACTCAAAAGATGGAGCCACGATTGGCCCCACAAAAGGTGATGCTCTCGGCAGATGTTAGTGCAGATCTCCTAAACCAACTTCCCTAGAAAATGAAAGACCCTGGTGCTCCTCTCATAAGCTGCGTCATCTCTGGAATCACTCTCAATTGGGCCCTATTGGATCTTGGGGCCAGGATAAATCTGCTTCCATCCATTATTTACAACAGGTTCAGGATCGGTGAGTTAAAATCTACCCCTGTAATTCTGCAACTTGCTGATCGGTCAGTCAAGACTCCTCGAGGTGTTATTGAGAACGTCATTGTCAGGGTAGAGGGTTGTCACTTCCCAGTGGATTTTATCATCCTAGACATGACCCCAACCGAGGAACTAAACCATAACCTGATAATCTTAGGATGTCTATTTCTAGCAACGGCCAATGCAAACATCAACTGTAAATTGGGAGAATTGGACATTTCATTTGGGGAGCAGAAAGTCCAGTTAAATGTTTTTAGTGCCTCTAAGTATCCAAACCTAGGGAAAGATGAGTGCAAGGTGGATGCAGTAGATGATCTTTTAGATGCCCTATCTACCCCTTGGTTAGCCCAATCTGAGCCCTGTATGTGTGAGGAAGAAAGCGAGTCTGGGAGTGTAGATTAGAGAAGTGCATGAATGTGTCCGGATGAAGACATTAAACTTAGCACTGGTTGGGAGGCAACCTAATATAGTTTTCAATTGGTTTTTCTCTTAGGATTAGAGTTTTTCTTTTCTTGATTCGAGACCAGTTGGCAAACCTTGAACCCCTCAGGAAAACCCTCTTGATTGTTCCCTTTGGCCCAAGTCCCTTTTAGATCATCCTAGTCATACCATTGGGGACAATGGCACTTAAGTTGGGGAGTGAAGAGAGAGAGAGAGAGAGAGAGAGAGAAATTGAAAAGCTAAGCCTTTAGAAATGCAGAGCTAAAAAATTTACTAAGAAATTTTTAAAACTTTTCCATTAAAAGAGATTCCCAAACAGAAAAAGTTGAGGAAACTGATAAAAGAATATTGAATTTTGTAGAAATTGGTAGCAAGTGATAAGAATGCCAAAGACAATCACCTAATACTTAGTAACCGGGTCTCTTCACCTAAGGCAAGTGTCGAGATTTGTGCCAAACGGTAGAAGGTAGCAATAAAAATAAGTGTGCGTCTCAAGTTTAGGGGTAGAAATCCACTGTCAGAAATGATAATATCCGCCTGATTTTAAAAATCAATCTCAACTTATCGAGACAATCTGCAAATGGAAGGGTATATAAGATTTTTTAAGCCAAGTTTCTATAATGTTTAAAACAAGACAGTTTTACCCCTTTAGCTCAATACATCCGATCTATACAAAGTTTGAGAATTCTAAAATCAAGATACTTGGCTAATTTTGTCAAAGATGATCTGTCAATGGGAATGATTTCTTTACTCAGTGTAATTTTAAGGCTGCATTGCTAACGGACTAGCAATGGTTAAGTTGGGGGTGTGATAACTTTGTAGTTTGATGCCTTAAGGGCCTCATTTTAAGGGTATTTTAGGCCTTAGAATAGTCAAAATGTCCCATTTTCCTAGTTAAATTCAATATTGTGACCTTTGAGGGTTTCTATGCAAATCTTGGGGAAAACTGGGGAAGTTTCAAGGCTGAAATGCAGTTTTTGGGAAGCTGGTGTAAAGGCCAGAAGAGAGAGGGGGTGTTTTTGTGAAAGACTGAGCACAGGAGGGCACATCCTATCTACTAAACCCAGAATGGCCCCCCTCCTACTGTATTAGCATACTCCCCTCTCCTTAGCAAACCCTAGGGCGCCTTTCCACTCCTCCTTTTCATCCTTACCAAACCCTAGCCGCCCCTAGCTACTTAATCTCCACCTCCCATCTCTTCCAATCTCCATTTATTCTATGGCACTCTCTTTTTATCTTTCTAACCCTAGGGCACCCATATTTTTGCTAAAACCCAACTGTTGCCCCCCTCTTTCTCTCTAATCCCAGTTTTATCCACCCTTCTCCATAAAAAGGACCCAAGGGCTCCTGAGAATGGGTTAGATTCTGCCCCAGGTAAGACGGAAGGCTGATCATGAGAAGTTCAAGGATAGAAGTGAAGGGATGAGAGATCCATCATATGGATGGCTGAACCCAGCAGGAAGGTTGGGCAAAATTTCAAAAATTTCTCTCTCCCATCTAGAAATCGCATTCCCTATTTTAGAAAACTGCATTTTCAAAGATCAATCTTGAACCAAAACCGGACCAGATCTAAAACAAAAAGAGAGGAGAGGGATATACCTGATACAAAGTAGCAGTAACTCCTAATGAAGGTGTTCATGCCCAAGGAGAAAACCAAAATCTGCTTCCACTGAATATGACACAGTGTACAGTGAAGCAGGATCAGTAGGATGACTCTTCAGCAAGAACCGAATTCTTCAGCAAGAATGGAATAGATGGCTACTGATCACGACTTTAGATTGCTTCTTTTGCCAATGAGAAATATCAAGAACAATTCTTGATCACTCCCACAAGTGGAGATCGAACTGGGTAGGGGTGGCAAGAGCAGGGAGGAACTCTGCAGATTGTTGTGTTGTGTGTAACTGAGGAATTCCAATCTATCTCCAAGGTCCAGGGCAAGACTGGAATTTTGGTCTGGTTTAGGATTTCAAGGAAACCCACACTGCATGTACCTCAGGTCTCACCCTGGTAGCTGAGACAAGCCACCCCAACCAACTTAGCGGCACATCAGTGTCAGCCTTGGTAGGATAAATCTCTCCAGATCTATTCAACAACTATGAAGATTCTAAACAAACACGAGTCTCATAGGTGTCCAGTTTAAGGGTATTACACAGAAACATACCAAAACACATGAATCAATTATGTACATTCATTTACAATAAATGTCATCAAGTACATCAATGTGATTGGAGCTAAGGGCATACAATGTCTTACAGCTCCCACTTGCACCTAGGTCCAATCGGGTATAAGCCGGAGTCCCATACTTTCCACGTGTTTCTCAAACACTTTGTGTCAGTGGCTTAGTTAATCGGTCTGCTACATTTTTGTTGATGCTACCTTCTGAATCAAGACGTCCCTTCTTCCAACTATCTCCTGCAGTATATGGTACTTCCTCTTGATGTGCTTCGACTTCGAGTGGGCTCGTGGCTCCTTAGTCTGAGCAATGGCTCCAGTGTTGTCACACAACAATGGAATAGGTGATGTGCTTGATGGAACTACTCATAATTCCTGAATGAACTTCTTCATCCAAACGGCTTCCTTGGAAGCTTCACTTGTAGCAATGTACTCGGCCTCGGTTGTGGAATCTACCGTGGACCCCTGTTTGCTGCTTTTCCAGCTAACAGCACACGATCCTATCGTGAAGATATAACCAGATGTAGACTTTCTATCATCTGGATCCGACTGGAAATCGGCATCAGTATACGCCTGGATCTGTAGTGAACTACCATTGAATACCAGACAAAACTCTTTTGTCCTTTGAAGGTATTTTAGTATGTTTTTCATAGCAGTCTAATGTTCCTGCCCAAGGTTAGATTGGTACCTACTTACCACACTTACAGCCTGAGAAATGTCAGGACAAGTGCACAGCATGGCATACATGATGCTCCCTACACCAACTACGGTACTGCCTCGGGATGTGAGCCACTTGCTTAATGGGCATAAAACCCATGATTAATTGGATTAATCAAATAGTCACATGACAGCTTAAGCAGTCATATGACTTGGACGAATCATGGGCATAAAACCCATGATTAATTGGATTAATCAAATAGTCACATGACAGCTTAAGCAGTCATATGACTTGGACGAATCATGGGCATAAAACCCATGATTAATTGGATTAATCAAGTAGTCACATGACAGCTTAACTTAAAGAATCCAAATCCAAATAAATATTTGGTTTAGGAACCTCCTAATTCAATTAGGAGTGGTGATCCTTAAGGCTAAGAAAAGAAGAGATCGAATCTACTCCAGATAACTCTGCTCTCATGTCTCTCTCTGTTCTCGTCGCCCCAGAAACCCTAATTCGACCTCCAGTTCTTGAACTGATCTTGATCAGTTCTGACTTCTGATTTTTGCAAGAAAATATCAGAACCAATTCATGCTCACCTCCCTTGTTCGACCCAAGGTGTTGGATCACAGTTTTGCTGAAAACTGTGTTGTTGAACTGACTTCAATGCAAACTGCACCATCTTCAGTGGAAACTGGTCTTGGAACTTTATTGGGCATGAACTACCACTTTGGGAGCTACATTTGTGGATTCCGTATCAGGTATACTTCTCCATTTCTTTTGGTTTCAAAACGGGTCCAGTTTTGATGCAAGAACAACCCTAGAAAAATGCAGTTTTTCTAAAACTAGGAATACGATTCCCAGAAGGGTGAAAGAAAATTTTTGAAATTCCGCCCAGCCACCTAGCATGGTTCAACCATCCATATGATGGATTTCCCCTTCAAAACCGAAATACCGAACCAAAATTTTTTGTTTCAATTTTTTTTGTTCGGTTTTTTTAGTTTTGAAGTAATTTGGTTCAGTTAGTTTGGTTTTTAGGAATTTTGGTTTTTGGTTTCAGTTTTCGATTTTCAAAGTTAGAAATTTGGTTAACCAAAAAATCCGAATTAACCAAAATTCATTATATAATAATGTAATATATAATATACAACATATAACATATAATATATAATATGCTATATATTTATATATTAATATATTATATATAATGTATTATAATTAAATTCAATTTCATAATATATATTATAGGTTATAATACATAATATTTTATATATATTAATTAAATTCAATTTTTAACAAAAATAACCGATAACCGAACTGATTTTTTCGATTCGATTTTCATCTTTTTACTTCGATTTTTAAAATTTTGGTTTATTTGGTTCAGTTTTTAACCAAATAAACTAAATGCTCACCCCCAAGAACATCATTGGCAAGTAGCAAGTGCGAAATGTAAGGAGCTTCTCTACTCACTATAATCCCCAAGGTTTTTAAAACAGAACCGGACAACAACCCATTCAGGGGTCCAGTTCCTGGGTCAAATGGTCCGACCGTTCAAACCGAATAGATGGTCTGTTCTGACAAAAAAATTAAGAAAAATAGAAAAACGACCAAAAATCACTGGACATTTCAAACGGTTTGACCGCCCAGGTCAACGATTTGCTGACCAAATCAACGGTTTTTAGCTAAAATGATGGTTCTAAGGTAAAAAGGAACCAATCAGGTGACCCATTCCCGGTTTTTCCAATCCGACCGTCAGGTCCGGTTTTGAAAACCATGATAATCCCCATTAATTTATTTTCCTCATTTGCTTTCAAAAAATACTGATGCATTCATACAATCTCGGTATAGATGAATGATATGGCAACTAATTAAGAAGCAATCTATCCACTCTTGCCCATACCATCTTGGCACGTGATACCGAACTCTTTATTTCACTAGGATACCATTGATGTATTTACCAATTATATCAACTGCTCAAGGGTCATTCATAATGGATGAAATACCAGTCATCCATGATCCATCCACGATATTGTATTATTCTTAACAAACTGACTTGTATAGAATCTATAGATGACAAAAGATATTTAGTCGCTTATTTTCATCGGCTCAAATATGGTATTTGCCCCGCATGCAACACCATAAGCCTGATATCAATTTAAACAGTTCTCCCCATCCAGAGAACACAAGTAGAAAACGATAACTTCACGGGGGAGGGCGGCCAGAAGAAATTAGAAGTTTAGAACAATGGAAAACAGAAACACAAAAAGGAACTGAAATATGGGGGAAAAAAACCCTACTAACCGGTACAAACTCCTTGAAGTCAAAAAAAAAAAAATCAAAATAACACAAATACATGTGCCAAGCCACAGCACTCAAAGACAATTCAGGTAAATCCATTCCTTGGCTGCTATACAAAACCATCTTCAGCTTCCAATGGCAACTACAAAGCTTCTATCCATAAACCACATCTTTAAAACACCAACTTTACTTGTACCATCAACAATCCGTCCCAGAATGCACGTCAAATTCACCATCTTCATCACCGAGCTTGTATCCACTGAAGTGATTGACCCTGAACTTCCATTCCCCTTTGACAGGGTCATAGGACACAAACTCTGCACCTTGGTCTCGGGCCTTCTTCACTAGCATCTCCTTGTACTTTTCTACTCTTGGCCCTTCTGTATACTGCTTTCCTGTCTTTTTGTCGAAGCATTTTATGTTGAGAAGAGTTACTTCAGCAGGTTTGTTAAGGCCTTGTCCTACTGGTGGCTTCTTGCTTTCATCGAGATATACAATCACCTCCCGATTATTAAACTGGACAAGGGATTCAAGATCAAGCCGTCTTACATCAGTCTCACCCATGAACTTGATGCTGCCATAGCCATGCCTTCCAATCACAAAATCTTTCACCCGGCGGCAGAACCCTGGCTCGGCCCTTTCCTTGGCTGCCAGCTCTTGGATTCGGGGTTCTGTGTAGTAATCAAAATGTCGGAGCTTTGGCATCAGTGCCTCGATGTCTGCACCATGCTCATATACAATTGCAGCCTCACCAGCTCTGTGCCCAGTTAGTGTTATGTATGATTCCCCCCTTTCTATGTTATTATCATCATGTGAGCCATTTGGCTTCTGATTTATTTTGACTTTGACTGCACCATTTTCAGCAAAATTCTCTGCATTAAGTTTAAAAGCAGAAGAATAAATAAGACACTAATAAACCAAGCCATTTAACGATAAAAAAACAAGTGGAAAGAACAAAAAACATGAAACATTAAAATGTATAACCATTCATGAGGTCAGCATAATATCACTGCACCAATGAATACTACACCTTGACACCCATTACTTTTCCTTCCCATAGTTCAATTATTAGTAGGTAAAAAAAAATTGAGGGGGCAAATTTCCCTATTATAGTGTACTTCTCAAAAAAGCACAAAAACAAACTAGTTGTATTACTTCAAGGAATCACAACTGCGGAAATAATTAGATGTTTTGGGGTTTGCATCTCTTCGAACACCATGCAATGGCTAAAACATTTATATAAAATTCACCTATATATTGCACATAGTATTAGAAATTTGTGTAACATAAATGAATATATATTAGCTATTAACTAATACAATGAATTATTTTCTGAATTGACATATAACTGCCTTTTATCTGTTTTTTTTTGTACAATAAAGAAAAAACAGAAATTATGCTCCATATGAGGTATCCTTTTTTTGTCATTTTTCAGTTGTCCTTGTTAACTTCATAAAATTTTCAGTTCCATTTTCTTTCTCTAAACTACTTCCCATGCGAATGAAGTGAAGTTCTGCCAATTAATGTTACTCCTACATACAGTTTTAGCCAACATTTTTTGACTTGTGGAGTGGCAGCTCTTTACTTGTATATTAAACTTTATTCCTTATTAATAATTTTTTTCCATCAAAAAGAATCACCCTACACCCACAAGAAAGTCGGATGTCTGGTCAATCCTTGGGACTAGGGAAGCTTGCACAGGAACACCGTAAAAATAACAAAAGTTAACATCTTGCAGACTAAATTTTCATTCATTTTATAATACCTTCTGCACTCTTTTTTCTTTTGGCTTGTAAAATGAAATTTTATTGATTGAGATAAAAGAAGTATTGTGTTACAAAAGCTTGCACAGGAACACTGTAAAAATAAACAAAAGTTCACTTCTTGCAGACTAAATTTTCATTCATTTTATAATGCCTTCTGCACTCTTTTTTTCTTTTGGATTATTGTAAAATGAAATTTTATTGATTGAGATAAAGAAGTATGTGTGTTACAATCCCAGATGTTAGGCTCCATTGATTTTATAATCAAAATATAACTACATTGTAACACCACAAAACAATTTTTCCCTGTTAACCCCCTGCTGCTAGCCAGTGAATATGCTACAAAATTCGCTGATTTATGCTTCCAACTCCACACCACTCCCATTTCTCTAGCCAGCTGTTTAGCTTGACTTAAAGTGTGCCAAAATTGCCATGTACCCTGAGAATCATTTTGAAACCACCCTATCACAGTTTTGGAGCCTCCTAACCTCTTACAGATCTTTAGTCATTGCAGAAGCACTTATATTTCTGCTCTTGTGGAATCTCCTATTCCAATTGGCCCTGAAAAAACCGCAATTTATGAACCTGAATTGTCCCTAAGAACTCCAATAATACCAAAGGGTCCTGGATTTCCAATGTTGCATCCATCAAAGTTGAGCTTAAATTGTTTCATGGCTGGCGGACAACTGTATGTATAATTGTATTCTTTATACATTTTACCTTACAATTGCATTAAAATAATCTGGGGCAAAAATGTTCAGATGTCTACCTAATGCCTCTCAAGCATCAATGACAAACTCTCATTCTCAGCCAATGCACAAGTAGAATCTAAAAAAAAGAAGTTTATGTCCTCTCACTTTGCACCTTTTTTTTTATCAGCATCTCGCTTTGCACCTTTCAACTCAATGCTTTTATTTAGAACCAAATTAAGAACTAAAGAAGCAAACAAACAACTTACTAACAGGAACAATAACACAAAATAGAGGATAAAAAACAGCACACAAACACACAAAGGGTGAGAACTGAACATCTTAGGAGCATAACGAAGTCAAAAGCACTTACTATCTTTATCCTGGGATATAAAGCCATTTGTGGAAGGAGCAGACACCTCTCCAGATGCTTTTCCTGAATGATAGAGTATTGTGTCAAAACAAAAAGGACAAAAGAAAGGCAGTCAGGTATGGATCTTAAGAGTATCCCATATTCTTAAGAAAATTGTAGTTAAAAGTGAGAACATAGGCCATTTCTGGTTGATCAGAATACACAACAATTAAGTTAAGAAAACAGAAACAATTTTCTGACATATTATTAGAATGCCTCTATTCAGCCCTATAAGTTAAGAATATGGAAACAATTTTCTGACATTTTATAATTAGAATGCCTCTGTTTGGCCCTCAGAAAATATAGGTCACACAAACTTTCTTAATTCCATTGAATTATCGAACACTAAGTAATTAGTTCTTATTTGTCAAAAAAAAAGTAGTCATTTCTTTTGTATAAAATCTATTGAAAAAGGCAAAAAGGAAAAAGAAAAAACCTACAAATACAGCTGGTGGAAACCATCATTAAAATTTTCATATTACAAAATGGTGACTGAAAATCAGTGAGGTTCACAAAATAATTTTTTAAATCTCAGTTAGAAACTGCTGTTTTAACATTAAAATGGTTCAAGTAATTCAGAGAAAATTAAAATATTTTCTCAGATTTCTGACAATTGACAGTCAAACAATTGTCAGAAATCTCAAGATAATAAACTGGGATATGCCACCCTCAACATAATCTCCATTCTTGGAATTCCAGACCAAAGCATGCTAGTACCACATGAATAAAATCTGAGGAAGTCAAACCCCAGACCTGGGATTCATCCCCATCTCTAAACACTCCCCCAATTCCTGCTAGGCCCAGATTGCACAAAGAGCTTCCTTTAAAAAATAGTTTAAACCTGTGACTTGCCACCGGTTGCCACTCCATTATAGCCTTCCCCTTTACTTTAGAAGAGTTTGAAACTTCACCCTATGCTCTTAAAATATCATCCATCAAGAAAATCTCTAAAAGCCTCCAGAGTTTTCACCCAATGCACAACCTTTATCTTTATGTTCTCCACTATTTCTTCTATGGAGCTGGTTTTTTATCTCTGAAGATTCTTTCATTTCTCTCCTCCCATACCACACATAATGTTTCTGCCCTTAGCCCATTACTACCCTTCACATTATCCTACCTTTTTTCTTAGGCTGCCTTATGAAGTTCAAACTGAACAAGCTTGCCACATTTTGAAGAGCTTCCCACCCTGACATCCCAACCATTGAATGACAAGATATGTTTTGGTTGGCCACCCTTTTGTCTAAGAAAATACATTAATTCTTTTTATATACTTCTCTCCTTTTTATACACTAGCAAATGTGCACATGCATTGCACATGGCAATTTCAGATAACAATAATAATTTCAATATCTTTATTAGAACCCATTAAAAAAGATAAGTAACTAAAACATGGTGTGCTGGTGGATTTAAATTTTGTAGTTTATTTCCATTGTTAATAAAAATACTTCTTATTTATCATATTTGTTTTTGTTTAGGGAAATTGTCTAAAACTCACAACTTTTCAAAATGTCTAAAACTCACCATGTTACTATTTTGACGTTAAAGAGACTAACTGGTGTTAAATATTACCATTTTAACCTTCATAGAAAAATATAAAATGTATACAAAATAAATTAACGGGTGTTAATATATTACCACTTTAATATTTAGACAGGAAAAAAAAAGGAAAAAGTTCAAAAATATTTTCAAATATAAAATACATAAAAACATAGAAATTATAAAGAAATATAAAAAATTACAGAAAATGTAAACAAAATAAAAAACCAATTTTCAAATTATAGAAACTATAGAAATTGAAAAACAAAACCAACAAATAAAAATTGTAGAAAAAACACCAAAAATTATAGAAAAACACAGAAATTACAAATAAATAACAAAAAATACAGGAAAATTTATAGATTGTACAAAATAGAAAATGTAAAAAAACAGAAATTATAAAAAACATTGGAAATTATAACAACACTAAAAATGCAAAAAAAAAACAAGAAAATTGAAAACTGAAAAAGACCATTTTTCCTCTAACTCGCCATTCAAGGGTAATTTGGTCATGAAAATTGTTATTTATGCTGACATGGACACCTCTGTTAAGAAGCATTAACGGTGCACTAACGGAAGGTGAGTTTTGGAAAATAAAAACTTAGTGGCAAGGTGAGTTTTAGACATTTTGAAAAGTTGTGGTGAGTTTTAGGCAATTTCCCTTTTGTTTAATATGATATTATGATAAACATATAATATTAGAGGTTTGCACAATTTTTTTGACAAATTTCCTTATTTTCTATAATTTGTTATTTCCATCTACTTTTTGAGTTTTTATAATGTAATAATAATTATGACATCATGTTTTAACCTATTTGACTTGAAAGAGAAAACAATCTCATTTTTGGAAAATTTTAAATTTTCTATTCTATTTCCATAATTAATTTTAAACTATTCTTGTTTATCACACATTCACACTTATCTTTGTTTAATATGACAAATTTATAGTATTTTAGATATGTTAAAATTTTCTATAAATTTTCTACACTTATATTTCTGTAATTCTCTCTACTTTTATTTTTTATTTTTTATTTAATTATGACATTATTGGTTGACCCATTTTACACAAATAATTGGACTGTTAGGGTCAATGTTATGCAGGTTAGGCTGAGTTTGTGCTCAACCTAGGCCCAACCCTATGCTTTGGGACTAAGGCTCAAGCCCAAGTTCAAGCTTGATCTGCCCATGGATTAGGTTTGGGCTTGGATTGGTCAATCATCCCTATGGTAAAATTTGACACAAAATTATGTGTATATGTATACATATATAAAAATATTTGTCCACATATACATGTATGCAAGTATGTATATAATCAGGCCAGGCTCAAGATAGTGAGATACCTAAGGCTAGGCCTGGTCGCAACTCAAAAAATAAAAGAGCCCAAACTCAGCCCAGATCCAAAAAGCCAAGCTAGTTTATCTAAAACTGCATGCTGGATTGGTAGCCCAGATTGAGCCTGCGCAGTTTACATCTATATGGGTCACTAACCACCAATTAAATGGAAACTTTCTTCGAGTTAGTTTAAATTTTTATTCTATTTCAATCATTAACGAAAATAACTCTGATTTATCACACTTATTTTTGTTTAATATGATGAAATACATAATATTAGAGATGCACCCAAATGTTTTCTATGAATCTTGTATTTTTAATATTTTTTGCCTCTATCTTTTTTAAAATTTTTGTTATTTTATTATCACAATGTGGGTCAACCAATTTGACATAAAAGTTTGAGCCATTGACCCACCAGTTGAATATGAAAATAGTTTTATTTCAGCATGAGTTTCATCTCATTTTCAAAATAAAAAAGATTTAAGTTTTGTATTTCATTTCCATCATTAATAAAAATACTTGTTGTTTATCATACCTAACTTTGTTTAACATGATAAATATATAATTTTAGAGATATGCCTAAATTTTTTTGTAATTTTTGTATTTTTTATTTTTAAATCTTTATTATTTAACTATGAGACTATCAGTTGACCCATTTGACCTAGATAGTTCAACTATGTACACTGCACATGGACAGGACAGTTTAGTTTTCAAATTGGGTTTGAACACATAGGTTTTGTATTGTTAAAATTATTGCCTATAGATTTAATTAGTAGAATTTGTTGGTAAAAATCAAAAATACTTCAAAAGGGATCTAAGGAGGGAGAATGGGAGATAACAACTTAATGAGAAAGAATTGAATGAGTGAAAAGTAATAGTTTAAATTACAATGTATGCCCTCACAGTTAGAGAAAGACCAAATTCAAAAGTAGGGGTATTTTAGTCAAGAAAAGTCCACAAAACTTATTTATTTAATATACAGTAAATGTAGGATTGAATGAGAGGGGATGGGAGTTAATGCCTTAAATATAAAACTTAATAAGAGGAAATGGAATGAATTTAATATAAATAGTATATCAAATTACATTTTTGTCCTTATAATAAAGAGAGACTGAATTCAACAAAAGGAGTACTTTAGTTGAGAAATTTTCCAAAATTAGACCTCATTCCCACTTTTAATAGTAATATAGGTATAGATTTACCAACCCAAAATTAAAACTTTACCTAATTTCGACCTTACCTCTTATTCTTCTTTTGCCATTTTGCTTATAATAATTATGCTACCACTGCTTCATACATGCTGAGCAGTTGATTTAATTTGACCTCTAGTAAAAAGAAAAATCAGTATTTTTCATGTCCAAACAGTTACTTGGATACCCTTGTTTCACATTGGACTGGTGATGGTTTAGATAGATAACAAAAAGCTAATGGAAGTGACAAGGGAAACCGGAAAGGATGAAGTGGTCATAGTTAAAGATGGCCATGGTAGCTCAGCTTATAAGGGCCAGTTGTCTAGACATTTAATTATGGTTAGCATCTTTTATTCTGCACCTTGGTGATTGGAACAGGTGCTTCCAAGATATTTAGCTTTGTATAGAACCATTTTACATATAATGATTATCTTTCTTAATCAGTTACCTTACTCTTGAAATAGATTTGCTCTTTTGTCAAGACCACTTACTTTGCTGTAATCTATCAGATATTAGTGCCTTTTCAATTGGGCTTACAAATTATTTTATCATTAATTCATAGTTGTTTTTTGTCTTCTCTTTCTTTTCTTTTTTTTTTTTTTGATCAGTAAAACAGAAGAAGCTTTTATTGATATAAAAAAGAATTTACAATAGTGAGCAGCCTCAGCTACCCTTGTAACAACAACAAGAAAACAGTAAATGCCCCAGAGTTCAGGTCTTTAAATTACAACCATGCCCAAAAGGTCTATTGCTTTTTTCTTTTGTTGAATGCATGTTTTCACTTAAGAGAAGATAAATTTTCTTCCTCTTTCCAAAGAAAATTTCAGCAGCTTTCCTGCAGTCTAATTGGTCTTTGCTTATACTTCTTACTTGGATAACCAAAAAAATTGCTATCACTAAGCACAATTTGATGTCATGCGTTATTCTTTTGGTTGTATAAAGCCAAAGTAGCCTATTAAGAATGTAAACTGCAGGCTTGGCTTTCTAATGGTGTTTTCTTTCTTGCTTTTCAAATATTGGGTTCTTCATTGTAGAAAACAATATTCAAGTTTTATGAATTTCTTTATTGGTAAGTTTGATGAATTGTTCCTGGATACAAATGGAGAGTTTACCTATGTTCCTATTACATGTCTTAATGGGATTATGTGAGACCAAGAAGGCCGTGGAAACACTGATATGCTCAAATCATATGTGTGTGCACTTCTCATTCATGATCAATACTGCATCATGTATATCTAGTTGGGTGCAGAGACCAAAAAGAGAAAAGATTACCATTTTCCTCATGGAGAGAGCCATTCGCCTCCTTGAGTAAAGACAATTTCTCTATACTGGTTCTTGAGGGCCACTGGTCTGTGGGCCGAATAACTAGTGCTCTTGGATTTTCTCTTGGGATAAAAAGAGCATCCGCCTTTGGTGTGCCAGGCACCTCTTCATCATCACCAAAAAATGGTACCTGCATAAGGAGAGCAATTAGAGTTTTTATTTTTATTTTTTGCAGTAATATCTTCCATACCTGGAACAGGATCCTAAAAAACAATAAACTCAAGTTGGGGATGAATCCGATGAGCTACATTATCAAAATAATATCACAAAAATCTTCTACCAAGCTTCCTCAACCAAGTTCTTACCTTTGGACCATCACTTTTTGGATGATACTTCCTTGCTGGCAACCGAATCCTTCTTTGGGACAAGTGTCGAGAAGTTAATAATGAGGAAACTCTAACTGGAGTAGGTTTATCAGCAACCTGTTTGGGAATAATGTCAAGTCAAATGAATTAAGCAAGGAAACACTACATGAATATGGCACATGGGCATAGAGCTTATGCACCAGATCTACATTTTACTTTTTCTGTACATCCTTCTAAGTTTGTTAACAAAACTTTTGATAACTCATCAGTGGATCTACTAAATAGAAGCCTTGTGCAGTGGATCTACTAAATAGAAGCTAATAAGAACATTCCTCATTAGTATGTCACCAAGCTGGTGTTTCCTTTGCAAAGCNAAGCCTTGTGCAGTGGATCTACTAAATAGAAGCTAATAAGAACATTCCTCATTAGTATGTCACCAAGCTGGTGTTTCCTTTGCAAAGCTAATGGAAAAGGCTTTAACCATCTACTAATCTCCTGCCCTTTTGTTGTAAGCCTCTAGTAAAAGAATTTTTATCTTTCTGGATGCAGGTGGGCAGTGCCTCTGCAGATTGGTGGACTCTTCGACCCAAGTAACTTCAGGTGGGGGAGAGTGTTGTGGAGATGTGCTAGGGCTGCTTTGGTATGGATATTTTAGGAGGAAAGAAATTCTAGGATCTTTAATGATAAAGAAAGGGATGAGGCTACTGTTTGGGTTTGCATTTTGAACAGGGCTATCAATTGGTCTAAAGCTTTGGGTATTTTCTCACAATTCTCCTTTGTTGACCTTTGGAGAAACTGGGAATTGATTGCTAAATCTTCTTTGGTCAAGGAAGAGCCCATAGTAGCTTGGAAGCCCCCTGAAGAAAGCTTTATCAAGCTAAATTTTGATGGTAGCAGCCTTGGTAACCCTGGGCTCAATTGTAATCTTGATTTTTTTTTGAGGCTGCAAGCTCACGCTTCTTTATGGACTTTTTATGTTGTATCCTTTGATGGTTCTTATTTGATCTTTAACAGAATGCTTCTTATTTTATTTATAAAAAAAGGCAAATATAGCACATCATGCACTAGCGAAACAAAAGTACATTCCCCAATATAATATTCTATAGGATCAATCAAGACCTTATTACATAAAGACCAAATTATATTGTAGGCAAGCTATACCGGAATGCTCGAAATCCCATATTGAATTGAGGGTGCAGAGCCAGAGCAACCAATAGATACTTGAGGCATTGCAGGTAGAGTTCCAAACGGATTGGAAACAGGTGCTGGTTGCACAGCAGCAGTGCTCTGAGTTGCAGACCTGTTAAAGATATAAATATGAGCCAATTTGAATCATTCAATCAAAAAGACATGAGAACCAAACCATGCAACATAATACAGAAAAAAGAAAGAAAAATAGTAGGTCCTATTGTAAGCACACTTGAGTCATCATCATCTAAGCCTTCTCCCAACTATATGGGGTCAACTACATGAATACTGTTTTGCTATTCTGTTCTGTTCAATGCCATATCCATCATTAAATTATTAGCACTTAAATCATTTCTTATTACTTCCACCCAAGTCCTTTTTGGTCTGCCCCTAGCTGGCTAGCTCTTCTAGCCCCTTCAATTTTAACAGATCACTTTTCTAACAGATCATCTATGCACGTGACAAAATTATCTCGGCCTACTTTCTCTCATTTTATCACCTATTGAAGTTACTCCTAGGAACTATGGCTTCATTTCTAACCCCCACCTTTCTAGTTTCTCCATATTGTAAGCACATTTAAGTGTTTTACACTTTTCCCTTCAGATATGATCTCATTGGATTAGTAATACCAAAGGAAACAACTTTCCATGTACCACTAACACCATAGAGATACATAAATACAATTCACCCAACAAAAGGCATGCTGACAATCTATAACACCAGTAAGAAGAACTAACTTATTGCAAGTTGAAGGATCTAGAAGAAAGGTACAAACCAAAAAGGACATGGATTGCTATGGGTTGCAGTAATGAGATTGAAAGAGATGAATTGCAAGGTGTGCTTCAAGAGTTAAAAATTTGTAAAATGCTAAACCTGAAAATATAGAGATGCAGCGATAGGGTGGCTTAAAAACAATGTAGCAGCACAAGGTATACTTTGAGACACACTATACATAGGAGTGGCATGCTTGTGGACACACAGAGCAAGCAAACAGCGTAGCAGTTCACTAGCAAGGCAAGGGATGAATAGGGAAAGTTTATGCTGGGGTAAACTTTTTTTTTTGGGTAAAAGTGCTGGGGGTAATCATGGACTTGTTTTTTGCCTTTCTCCAAACAGTGTAGCCAAACCCCATATGGAAATTAAAAATATATACAAATATCCTTCAGTTAGGAACTAAGGATTCCACACATCCCACAATCAACAATCCTACTATACAAGTTGCATTGTAGGCCACCCATAATTCAACTATATCAAACTAAAAGATCATATCTTATGGTGAAACTGATCAATTTGGTGATTCTAACCACCTGAACTAATGTAACTTTTTGGATGGCTAAAAATTAGATACTGGTCAAGAGAGAGTAGAAAAAACAAAGAACATACGATTGCCCAAAGGTACCCTGACCAAAAATGCTTGATGCACCACCAAAGCCACTTGAAGCTGCTGAAATAGAAAGAATTGGAACTGTAAGCTAAAAATAAATTAATATGGAAGATGGAGAAGCTATATTATCTTAAAATACCTGTTTGTGTCTGCCCAAAGCTTCCAAAGGAAAATGCCCCTGTTGTCTGGGCAGGTTGTGCTGACTGAAAAGGAGTAGAAAGAAGAGGCTGCAAATAAAGAGAATATAAAACAAAACCAAATTTACTGAATGCATAACAAGCAAAAAGATAACCTTTAATCAGATTATAATAATGAAGAAACCTAACTGAGATTAAATAAAGTGTAGACTGTGACAAGAAAATTGTTGGAATATAAGAATAATCATCAAAGAGATTGCAAAATGATTTTGGTCATGTCATTGATAGACAGTCTTGTGGCATTATTAGTTGGGTTATGCTTATCATATGTTTCTTTTTTTGGTGAGAAAGGTATTGTATTAATGTCAAAAAAGAATAGACCATATACATCCATATGATAGCATGACCATACGGCTTGATAGCAATATATTAACAAAGAAACAAAGTGTCCTTATCAAAAAACCTGCGGTAACCCAGCCCTTTGAACTTATGAGATGACATCCAAGAGCAAAGCACTCCTTTGATATTGCATAGCGGGACCTGATTATCTGAGCTTAAGCTCTTTAAGATTTGGGAATTCCTTTCTCTCCAAATACCCCAAAAGAACAGCAATTGGAATTTAAACCCCAAAGGACTTTCCTCTTTTTCTCAAACCTTTCAAATGCCAACTCCTAAGGAGGGAGAGGATAGAGGATGGAAAGCAACCAATCCAACCAAATGATTCAAGAACCACACTCCACACCTTATTTACAAACAGGCAGTATAAGAAGATATGATTGGTTGTTTCCAAGTTCCAACTCAGCAGAACAAAAAAGACAACCAATCTGATCCAGAACCATCTTCCTATTTAGAAGATTATCATTAAGTAGCCTTTCCTCAAGGCAGCTGTCAAAACAAAGAATTTAACCTCTGAGGGAGCACTGTTGTGCCAAATCCTGATTGCAGGAAAGTCATTAGGGAACTCCCCAACTGTTCTCACCATTCCACCTTCTAGAGTCCTGTGAACCCAATTGAGGAGAATGAAGCTGGAGCAGCCAAAGCATTACCATCAATTGATCCATCTCCCAATCATTCAAATTCCTTCTAAAAGTTGGGAACCAATTGACGGCATCATTAGAGAGAATAGCAATCTCTAATCAACACCTCCCTATCCTGAGCAGCCATGAATAATGCCAGGAAAACATCCATGCTTATCATATGTTTGCTCATACTAGAAGAGCCAATCCTTTGAGCTGAAATACCAACTTGTTTGAACCTACATTTTTCCACAAGTTTCTTTTTTTCCTTTTATTGGTAACTAATTTTTTCCCAGGTTTGGGGCTAATATAACCATTTAACATTAAAATCCCTCCTTCAACCAATAGTAAATTTAAAAGGTTTAAAAAAATAATCCTTCAACATGAACTGAATCAGAAACTAGCTCACCCTCAAGTCAGCCAATCCAGCCACACAGCCCACACCCAGTCCAACTGGGACTTTACCACATCCCACAAACAAAAAATGAATAAATAAAGCAAGAAAAAAAAAGAAGGCAAAATAGAATAAAAAACAAATAAATCAGTGATTATTCTGTAGCCAGGAGATAATACCGACCCTCATTAACAAAGTTTCTGATAACTGTACGTGTACCAAATGGAAAATTTGCTAAACAGTAACCAGAATGTACCATGTACCCTGACAGGGGATGGCATTATTACACAGAGGTGCCTGAATTTTGAAATATGCAATTACTGAAACACCTTCAACAACCACACCCTGTGCGTCAACAGTAACCCTCTTCAGGGTGCACAAGCCCCCTGATTGCCTACATAGCAAATTCAATATGGTGAATGATACAGCATACTCGAACTCAATTATCAGGTCAGGTGCAAATAGAGGTTTCCCAACCTCACCATCTCAGCCCCTTTCTCATATGCAGCATCAAGCAGAGTAGGAAATTTAGAAGATGTTATTGATAAACATATTGCATAAAGGACTTACAGTTGTTTGACCAAAACCCAATGGAGTGCTTGTAGAAGGCATTGATGGGGTGCTTGAGAACAAGCTCCCTCCAAAACCAGTTGATGGTGTGCTGAATATGCTTGGCTGACTGAAGGAAGGAGTTGTACTCTGTCCAAAAGTAGTAGTCTGTCCAAATGTAGAACTTGTCTGCCCAATTGGAGGCGTGGTAGACTGGAACAATGAAGATGGCTGGGTATTACCAAAAGTCAAGCCAGAACCAAATGTTGAAGTTGTTCCTGGAACAGAAGCAGACCCAAAAATTGAGGGTGATGACCCAAATGCAGATGTTGTTGATGAACCAAATAGTGATGGGGATGAACTAGTTCCAAATGTAGGGGTTGAGGGTGCTCCAAATAAAGATGGTGTAGATGATGAAGTTGTCCCAAATGGGTTTACTGTTGATGATGAGCCAAAGGGTGAAGAGCTGAATGCTGGAGTAGATGAGGTACCAAAACCTGTTTTTGGAGCAAATGGGTTAGAAGATGTTGAGGTGGAAAAAGGATTTGAAGAAGACTGTCCAAATGTGGGTGAAGCACCAAAAGGACTTGGCTGCGAAGTAGGGGAACCAAAACCAATTGCACTGGTAGGCTGAGTAGCAGGATTTGGACCACCTGAAATATCACATATTTGTGCAGAAGTATACAGAATTAGTAAAATGCACTTAATGAGAGCAAAGATAGAACATCTCAAGGTAATTCTATGACTGTAGATAAAGCATACCTTTATCCCCCAACTGATAATCCTCCCACCTCAATTCTTCATGGCTTTTATCCTTGTAGGAAGGCATAGCAGATATTGACTCCAGCTTTCCAGCAGGCTGAGTACCGGTGCCGCCATCCACCTCAGCTGTCGGGGTGTAAGGTGTAGCTCTACTTCCCCCACGTTGAGCTCCAAAAGCTGATTGTCCAAATGTGGTGCCTCCAAATGTTGGTGTCGTTGTCTGGGCTCCTGCATGTAAGTTTCAATAAATCAAAAGCCAGGTATTTATGGAACAAAGATCAAGACATAATGCATGAACCACTAAAAAGTTTTCCCTGAAGTCCCTAATACTCTGAAATAGTACGTAAATCAACCTTGACATTCCAAAGTGTTAAACAACCAATACAGGAAAAGCACTAACCAAAAGGAGAACTCTGAGCTCCAAAAGGAGATGCAGTCGTCCCAAATGGACTGCTACCAAAAGCAGAAGCTGATTGGCCAAAGGCTGGACTTGAACCAAAACTAAAGGAAGGAGTACTTGATGCACCAAAAGCAGGAGAACTTGAAGCACCAAATGCAGGGGTGCTAGAAGTCCCAAATGCAGGGGTGCTCGAAGTCCCAAATGCTCCACCAGAACCAAATGCTGTGCCTGTACTACCAAATGTTGTAGTTGTTGTACTTCCAAAAGCTGGGGTACTTGTGGCACCAAAGGCAGGGCTACTTGTAGCACCAAAGGCAGGGTTGCTTGTAGCACCAAAGGCAGGTTGACTTGATGCACCAAAAGGTGAAGAGGAACCAAATAAACTGCTCCCAAAAGCTGGTTGTGTTTGTTGAAATGTACTTCCAAATGGACTTGATTGAGTAGGAGTTGACCCAAATCCTCCAAATGCAGGCTTCTGCCCAAATATAGAAGACCCTATAGAAGAAGGAACAAGTAAAAGAATTGCCAGTCAAGAAAAACAAACAAAGTACATAAATGTATAACAAATACACAAAATGGCAACAAATAGTTTCTTCATTTGGTGAATGAAGGTAAAGAGGTTTTAATCTGATAAAAACGAATAGAAATAGATGTCAGAAAAACAAAACCAAACTAATAAATAATTGATAGAAGTTCAAATGACAAATGAAATGAATGAATATAATTAATGACGATATGTGGTTTCTTCCTTTTGGAGAACTCCACATTGTCTCAAGTTTTGCCAGCATGGCCTGCTATTGTCTCAGGATCAAAAAGTGCTATTAATAGGATAGATTTTAAAGTCAAACATGAAGATATAGTTTGTATTGATAATACTGTTTGCTGCCTTCTTGGTGTCCAAATATAAAATGCACACATTCTAATGGAGGATGTCTTGTCCTCAATTTGTACATTTTGTCATACATATTAATGTATAAAATATGTTGATGTTACATGTAATTCTCAAAAAAAAATGAAGAAAATATGCAGAAGACAACGGAGAAATGTACAACTCAGTAGTCAACCATCCAACTACAAGGGCATTGAAAACATAATATTCTACAGGGATGCAGAGTTGACCTTTTCGATAAGTGAAGGTTGACTTTATGAAATAAGATGATAGAGAAATGTACAACCTAGTGATCAACCACCCAAGTAAAAGGGAATTGCAAACAGAATATCCTACAGGGAGGTGGAGTATATCTTTTCAATAGGTAATATTCTACAGGGATGCATAGTTGATCTTTTTTCATAAGTGAAGGTTGATTTATGACTTAAGATGATAAAGAAATGTACAACATAGTGATCAACCATCCAAGTACAAGAGAATTGCAAACAGAATATCCTACAGGGAGGCAAAGTTGACCTTTTAAATAGGTAATATTAGTTGTATTAGATAAGTCGAAAGGTAAAAGTGGCATTGCATCATATCAGGCACTTCTGACCAAGTCTACAGTAAATCAGAGGCCATTCAACTTAACCAAGTAAATTTTGGTTGAAAAATGTAAGTTTTTGGCACTGTTACATGGCCACAGACATGGAAATCAGAATCTAGCATATATTTTCTGCAGTCTTGGCAAGATGAAGAGACAAGGACTCATGAACATGTCTAAACTCTAAAGAAAAGTATAAACTATTAAAGTGGTCTGTATTTTGTTGAATTCTTAACATTGTAAACCTATAGAAAAAGGTCTAAAGATTATCTTTGTTACCTAATTCCAGAAAGGCAGAATTTTTATCTGCTTTCACTGACCTTCATATAGCTAGAGACTTGGGTATTCTGCACCTAACTAATTGATGAGATTCTGCTAACACCATCAAGTGGCTAGAAAAAAAGGACAGGGACCCTTGGAGACTAGCTCTCTACCTGGATGAAACCAGAGATATCCTGAATTCTACGGTTGTAAATCAGTTTTGGATTCCTAGGGAACAAAACACAATTACAGATGGCCTAGCGAAATCTGGTGCTTTGGATTGTCTTTATAGTGCAAGCTCCCTGCTAGTGCAGTTTTTTGGCTGGCCTTTTGCTCTTCTATGTACATCATTTTATGTACTTTTCTCTTCAATGAAATTCATTATCTTTTTTCAAAAGATATAACATTTGTAGGAAAAATGGCAGTCATTTTGTACATAGCTGTTCATTTATATTGAGTAAGGAGAAAAAGAAAAATGTCACAAAGAAGTGTCCTTCAAGAATTCGTGGAGTGTTAGAGTCCATAGCTAGCATGTCTGATACAGACATTTCAACCATTTAGGAGAGTCCATGCAACATAGGACTTGGAGGGCTTCATACAATAAGGATTGGAGGTTAAAATTATGTTTTATGTACTGAGAATAATAAAAATCAATATCACAATGTCCAAATTATCAGGAAATTCATTAGCACAGTGCAGGACAGAGTAGAATCAGAACACCAATACAAATTACAGGTTAAAAAGGGTTACTTATTATCAAAAGAAATAATATAGAATATGAAAGTTCAACCATATGTCACAAATCATACTTTTTCTTTAGGATGCACCTAAGTAGGTTATAGGTAGTATCTTCATATCATACTTACCACCAAATGAAGATGAAGCACCAAATGTAGGCGTTGAACTTCCAAAAGCTGGAGACGACGAAGCACCAAATGTTGGTGTGGAAGTTAGAGGTGAAGAAGATTGAGTAGCTCCAAATACACCAGTTGATGTGCCACCAAATATGGAACTCCCTGTCTGTGAACCAAATGGTGTGGTACTACCAAAGGGTTTGGGAGAAAAAGGATTGGTGCTAGAATTGCTGGTCTGCCCAAAAATTGATTGGGATCCAAACGGGCTACTGGAAGACTGCCCAAAAGCTGTAGCAAGATAACGAATGAACATTTATCAGTTATAGCAACAAAATCCAGAAAACAACTAGAGAAAGAAAATTCTCCAAGAGCAGAAAACCATGAGAAATAACACACCAAAAGAAAGGTAAACAAGTTGCAACCATATCTATGTAGAATCATAGAAACATCCTTTTGACAGTTCTTTTGCTCGAAGATACCCACTCGATAGTTGGTTAAAACTTAAAAGTGAACTAATGCATACAACAAAATTCGGAACGCATCCAAAATCTGAATTGCCAAAAAGGGTGGCGAAAGATTTGTTCAAATAGATAATTTGATACCTTGCAACATCGAAACTCATAATTATAACCCAAATTCCAGAGATTAACCTAAAAACAATATCGGAACCCAAAAAAAGGATTGGTGGAGAGGAAGAAATTCACAATGTGAGACCTTGCATCAAGTAATAAATGCAGCCAATATAAGAACAAGAAATCAGAAGAAACACTAAAAGCTGTTAGATATTACTTACTAAACTATATGCAGAGGGAGAGAGAGAGTGAGAGAGAGAGCGCAAAATCTTAAAAGAATTCAAGCAATTTTTCAAATAGACGCACAGGATGAACCCGACAACAAAATGAATCGAAATGCAATAAATAAAGACTTACGGTTACTCGAACCAAACATTTTGCTTCGCGTTCTTCAATCCAAACCGACTTAGTTTCTGCAATTCGAAGACACAGCGAGAGAGAGAGAGCATGAATCAGAGAAAGTAAAACGATACGATAAGAACTGAATCTTCTGATATTTATAAGCATTCCAAGTTTCCTTGTTTCGATCGGTTAACGCGTGCTTAAATCCAACGCTAATTAAGTCATCCTACATGAAATTATTATATTTCAATCAATATAGACTTGTACCTGCTTACGCAGTCCACACGCAGTGGATCGAACGAAACCGGTTAAGGGGAAGTTGCAATAGTTTCTTATATTAGGGATTTAGGGCAGACGAATCAACCGGAAAAAAAATGGGGATTCGAGAGGGTTTAATGCAGGAAAGAAGAGACCAAGAGGGATGGGGAACGATGGATTGGTAAGAAGCCCTTGATTCTGTTTTTTATTTGTTATAATTTTATTTAATATTATTATATTATCGTATATTAAAATTTTGGAAAAATGCTGAAACCTCCTTTGAGATATCTGAATTACATAGATATACCCTAGATTTTCTAAACCGACTCTGACAACCGATGAGATGGGACCCTCCGTTAGTTTTCGTTACTTACTCGTAATGTTTGAATTCTTTTAAAAGTGCGGATCTCCTATGTCCTACAGACAACTTATTCTACCCACACCTATCCACGTGATATATAGCAGCCACACATGAGGAATATCTCACGTTTTTACATATTATTATGCATGGGAGATGTTTCAAATGCAACGGAGGTAGTGCTGTGGAGTTTACATCTTCGCCCCATAGCACATTCTCGCCGTGTATTGAGAGCATCTCTCGATGACGACATCATCAGTTCTAGTACATCATGGGGAAATGCTCCCATGGAGGGATGTGCTGTGGGGCATTGTGGGGCGACGATGTGGTCTCACTGCTGTGTGGGTAGAGTTCTTGTGTGTAGGAGAGCTGGTGTCGTCCTCACGTTATTACATTATGTGAGTGATTTGTCAATAAAATAGACATGAAATACAGAAAACTACATCTCTTATTGTGCATATATTAAAATGGAATGTGCAAGGTGGCACTTTCCTGTTTTATGGTTATTTTTTATAACCATTTATCTTTTTTTTCTGGTTGTTTTTAGAAGCATTTATCTTATTTCTAATTTATTTGAATTTTTTATTTTAAAATTAAACAAAATAACCCAAAGTGGCTAATAAGTTCTAAAACTTTTAGCTCCTCTCATTAACTCACTATTAACTCATTTAATTATATATTCTCATTATTTATGTCATTAGCTCACTTATTCAATAACTCATGCCATTAATTCTTTCCTCTTTATTACTCTATTAAATTGCCTAAAATTCAATATCAAATGATGATGATGATGGTAGTCAACAACCAAATGACCTTATTGGTTGAACCATTAACCTATTTAACAAGAAAAATAGAATATGATTAAGACATTAATTCATTTTTTCTTTGTATTTTAGCCATTTCTATCTTTACTAACAATAATTCTTATTTTTCAAACATATTTTTGTTTAATATGAAGAATATATAATATTAATGCATGTTCAAATTTTTTATAAAATTTATAAAAAATTCTATATTTTTATTTTTTATTATTTAATGTACGAGATAATAAAAATTACATATTCACCAAGAAGAAATGCAATTCCAATATATTGGTTTTTAATATTGTGGTCAAATCAATTATATATATATATATATATATATATATATCATTTATATATAATATATATGTTATTTATTATATATATGTTATTCATATTGCATTTCTGTAAACTTCTTATATGATTAAAATAGTTGAAAAAATACTTATATTTTTGTTTTTCTTTGTTTCAATTATTATATTTTCTTTTCCTTTTAATAATTTATTATTATTTTTAAATTAAATTGGGTTGTATCAGATTTAGATATCCAACATATTGATCAAATTCAGATTTGTATCAATATTTATGAGATCCAATTAGATCTTTGGATCGAATTGAATTCAAATATACCTTGATTCAAATCCGATCCAATCTATTTGCATCCCTACCAAACCACTTGCCTACAATGACCTATCTAATTAAATCATTAAACCATTTGACACGGTTAGTGGGGTCATGTGTAAGACATTAATGCTCTTTATTTTTGTCCTATTTCTATCATTAATGAAAATAATTTTTATTACACACTTTTTTATACGATGAATATATAGTATTATATATTGTATCCATAATTATCTACAAATTTTTACATTTTCTATAATTTTATGTATTTTATTATTTAATAATAACATCATGTGTTGAACTATTTGACATTGATAGTTGAACCACTAACCCACTACTTGGATGGAAAAACTATTTTTTCTTTTTCGGTTGATTTTAAACCATGTATTACATTTTCATCATCAATAAAATTAATTATTATTTTTGCATGTGGCAGTACCAAATGATGGTGATGATAATAATCAATAATCAAAGGACCTTACTGGTTGAACCATTAACCTATTTAACCAAGAAAATGGGCTATGATTAAGACATTAATTCATTTTTTTCTTTGTATTTTAGTCATTTCTATCTTTACTAACAATAATTCTCATTTTTCAAACATATTTTTTTTAATATGAAGAATATATAATATTAATGTATGTTTAAATTATTTACAAAATTTATAAAAATATTCTATATTTTTATTTTTTATTTATTTAATTTATGAGATAATAAAAATTATTTATTTACCAAGAGGAAATGAAATTCCAATATATTGTTTGAACATTGGTTTTTAATATTGTGGTCAAATCAATTATTTATATATATAGTGTATATATATTATTTATATATAGTATATATGTTATTTATTATTTATTTATAAATATGTTATTTATATTGCATTTTTGCAAACTTTTTATATGATGGAAATAGTTGAAAAAATACATATTTTTTGTTTTTTATTTCAACTGTTTTCTTTTTCTTTTTCTTTTTCTTTTTCTTTTAATAATTTATTACTTTTTTTAAAAATTAAATCGGATCGTATCAAATTCGAATATCTGACATCTTGACCGAACTCGGATTCGAATCAATATTTTTGATATCTGGTTGAATCTTTGGATTAGATGATATTTGAATATACCCTAATTCAAATCTGATCTGATTTGTTTGCATCCCTACCAAACCACTTGACTACGATGACCTAGCAAATTAAATTATTGAATCATTTGACATGGTTAGTCGGGTCATGTGTTAAACATTAATGTTTTTTTTTATTTTTTATCCCATTTCTATAATTAATGGAAATAATTCTCATTAATCACACTTTTTTATTTGATGAACATATAATATTATAGAATATACCCAAAATTATCGACAAATTTCTACATTTTCTATAATTTTATGTATTTTATTATTTAATAATAACATCCATTTGGCATGGATAGTTTAACAACTAACCCATCACTTCGATGGAAAACCACCTTGCTTTTTAGGTTGATTTTAAACCATATATTCCATTTTCATCATAGATAAAAGTAATTCTTGTTTTCACATTTTTTTTTGTTTAATATGGTGAATATATAACAATGTAATTGTAATACAAAGCTTATATTTTTCTTTGAGTTTATATATGTATGGATGTATTTATGTATATATTTAATATCCGTTACTTAGTTATGACATCATAAATTGACCCATTTGACCCGAAATGTTAGATCATTGACCTACCTACCTTCTAGATATGAAAATGGTTTCATTTTCAACCTGGTTTTAAATTTTGCATTTCATTTATATCATTGATAAAATAATTATTATTTATCATACTTATTTTGTTTATATTATTAGTATATAATTGATGAGGGCGGATTTTGCCCTCCAATGACATTGTGACACATGGCACCTCAGAACAACTAGGTGACACCCGGAACCACTTTGGCAACATCTTGCCTTAGCCAAGTTGATGGTGTCCCACCACAGGCGCGGCCTGGCACAGGCGCAACCTGGTGGCCTGGCCCTGGCACGACCTGGCCCTAGCGCGAGTTGGCAACCTAGCACAGGCACGAGCTGACAACCTAGCACAGGCGCGACCTGGTTGCCTAGCACAGGCACCGACCTAGCGGCCTGGCCCAGGCGTGACCTGGCGACCTAGCGACCTGGCGGCCTGGCACAGGCGCCGACTTGGCGACCTGCGAGACGTGCTCACTAACAAATTCGGCATGCATATCCTAACACTCCCACGATCCTTGGAAATTGGCCCACGTGTCGAACGATCTGGAGGATGGTCAACGTGCACGGCGGTTACCTCCAAGAATCTCGAACCACTTAGATGACCTCGCAGAAATCTCGGATATGGTGCGTGTAGCCCACGCCAAACAATGCCTATATAAAGGCACCAACCTCAATGGAAAGCGAGCAAGCAAGCAAATAAGCAAATTCTAGCTCTCATACTGTGTGATTTTTAGCTCGCAGTCTACTATGAGAGTACTGACTTAAGCATCTGAGTGACCTCGCCGGGTTAGCCACCCCGAGTCCTCTGACATTTGGTTCCTTGCAGGTCTCTAAAGAGCAACGAAGCTCATCAATTCAGCTCGCCACCAGGCAGCTCGGCCCTCTAGTCAACTCGGCCCCCTGGTCAGCCCAACACCTCACAGGCAGCTCACCACCTGGTCAGCTCAGCACTATAGTCAGCTCGCCACCTAGCCTGCCCAGCTTAACTCAGCTCGGCAGCCAAAGTTCTCCACTTCGGCCTGAGTCATCAGCCACTTGGAAGCAGACCAAATGATGAGGTACTTAGCCAAAAGATCGATACATCAATAAAAATTGATTCATCAATTGGCGCCGTCTGTGAGAAACGCTACAAAAAGCTAAGTTCTCATCCTCCGAAAGGCTAAGTCCTCTTCTTCCAGAAAGCTAAGTTCTCACCTTTTAGAAACTAAAAGCTTTCACTTTTTAGTTTCCATTTTTTATGAACTCAAAGACTATGCAGGAAGTTGATGGCCAACAGACTAAGCAGCTTTACCAACTTTATTTCAACTCGGATAAAGCCTCATCAGTCCTCTTTGCGAGGTACCCTCTACAAAGATGAGCTCTTCATGGCTTTCGCGGGAGTAGGCGGCCAGCACTGCATGGACGCCCTGAAAGGGATGGTAGAATCCACCGTATGGACGCCAAAAGGTTGCGGAATGGGTGGGCGAATTTCAAAAATTTTCTACCTACCTTCCAATTGGGAATCGCATTCCCTATTTTAGAATCAAGATTCAAGGATCCTACTAGAACCAAAACTAAACCAGATCTGAACCAAAAGAAAAAGGGAGAGAATATACCTGATCCAGAGAAATAATATCTCCCAAAGTTGGTGTTCATGCCCAAAGAAGACACCAAGATTTGATCCTGCTGAAGATGACACAACAACTATGGAATAGAACCAACAAAGCGCGTCCCACACACTGAATCTTTCACAAGAATCCTTTGGGATACAATGAGCATCAAACTGGATCAGCCTTTCAGTAAAGACTGATATCAAGAACTCTTTCTTGATCTTTCCCTGGCAGAGAAGTCGAACTACTGTAGATGGTGGCGGCTGCAAAGGGAGGAAGCTAGAGAAGAAGATGGCGAACTGCTTTTCTTCTCTAGGGTTTCTGAGATCCTATCTCAAAACTGCAGGGTGTGTTGTGTGTTCCCTAGGGTTCGAATTCTGGTAGTTCGAATAGGGTTTCCTCCAGCTGCCTAATGATTAAGAAAAAAATTTCCTGATCATATCAGGAGTTGCCCTTATCAAAATCTGTATTTGGATTAAGACTCTTCTTAATCCTATCTGTAGATTAGATAAGCTTTTGGCCTCATCCTAATATCAAATCCGCCCCTTGTTAATGACTGATCAAATCAGCCCAGTTCGAAATGGGCTTTAGGCCCAATAAGAATCAAGTGCTCAAAAGTCTTCCAAACTGCT
>NW_010729214.1:1467828-1483984 GCF_000365185.1 Nelumbo nucifera | reverse complement strand
CCGGTCAAGCCTTCCAAGGCTCCTGTGCGAGCTGGTGACCTAAAGTCAGTAGTGTTGTCCCCGTAGGTCGAGTTCCTAGTAGCTTCTTGTAGGAGTGGGTAACCAACGTCACTAACGAAGCTGATGCAGCGCAGCTGTAGCCCAAGTGCTGCCCTGGCGCAGCCTGGCCCAGGCGCGACCTGGCGGCCTAGCACAGACGCCGACCGAGTGGCCTGGCCCAGGCGCAAGCTGGCGAGCTGATAAAAGACTTCGGCACCACATAAGTCCCAATCGCCTCCCTGGCATGGGCATACAAGTCTCAGTCGCCTCCTCGGCATGGGCACATAATACATAGTCACCTCTTCGGCATGGGAAAAATCAAGGGTAAGGAGAGTGGGCTACGAGTCACTTCCAGAGCCTAAGAGCCAAAATACCGAACTAGCGAAGACCTCCTCACCACATAAGACCTAGTTGCCTCTTCGGCATGGGCAAAATCAAGGAGCGAACTGCGAGTTGCTCCTAGAGCCTAAGGAATTGAATCGACGCTTACGAGCTCATCGAATTATTCATCCCGGGCCAAAAGGAGAAATTTACTCCCTTCACCGAGTTACTTTCACCTCGGGAGTGGGGGGGACAAATGATGAGGGTGGATTTTGCCCTCCAATGACATTGTGAGGGAATGCCTATATAAAGGCACCAACCTCAATGGCAAGCGAGCAAGCAAGCAAGTAAGCAAATTCTAGCTCTCATACTGTGTGATTTTTAGCTTGTAGTCTACTATGAGAGTACTGACTTAAGCATTGGAGCGACCTCGCTGGATTACCCACCCCGGGTACTCTGGAATGTGGTTCCTTGTAGGTATCTAAAGAGCAACGAAGCTCATCAATTCAGCTCGCCACCAGGCAGCTCAACCCTCTGGTCAGCTCTTCACCTCACAGGCAGCTCGGTCCCCTGGTCAGCCCAGCACCTCACAGGCAGCTCACCACCTGGTCAACTCGGCACCTCATAGGCAGCTTGGCACTATAGTCAGCTCGCCACCTAGCCTGCCCAGCTTGACTCAGCTCGGCAGCCAAAGTTCTCCACTTCGGCCTGAGTCATCGACCACTTGGAAGCAGACTAAATGATGGGGTACTTAGCCAAAAGATCGATACATCAATAAAATTTGATTCATCAATAATATTATAGATGTGCCCTAAATTGTTTCATATTTTTTGTACTATTCTATTTTAAAAAAATTATTTTTAACTATACATCATGGGTTAACCTATTTGACTTGTTCCTTCAAATTACCAAAATACCCCTTCTTCCATTTTTTTAAAGCTCACCCTAACCAAATGACCAAAATACCCTTCATTCTCTAAATTACCAAAGTACCCTTTAAGCAAATTACCCAAATACCCCTTCAAACCCTAGGTTACCAAATTATCTTTTATTCCCCAATTTACTAGGTTGCCCTTTTATCCTAAATTACCAATTTACCCCCAAACCTTAATTTACAAAATTACCCATTTCTAACCCAAATTTTCAAACCAGCCTATCTCTCCAAATCTCAACTTGCTAAAACCCCCCTTCCATCTTAAAAGTTGGCAGAACCTCCCCTACCTCTTATTATAAATAGGAAGTTCCATTCCCAAGAAAAAGTGGTTGGTGGAGAAAGGGAGGAAGGACCTGAATTGAGCAGGTGAGAGGAATTTGGAAGTCGAGAAAGGTCAGATTGGTGGAATTTGAAGAGGAGGTCGGATGAGAGAAAATTTGAGAGGGGGGACAAATGAGAGAATAGAGGCTAAAGGAAACCAAGCGAGAGTGGAAAGGAGAGAAGGCTTCGAGAGTAGAGAAGATACGAGAGAGGGAGGGAACGGTTCATAGTCTTTAACCTTGCGACAAATATGGAGAAGCGACGGTGGGCGACCAGACTCCTCTCTCTCACCATTGCCATAGACTGGATTTCTCTCTCTTGCTGCTACTACTTGTTTTAGCGATGGGCTTGAACCTAGCCAAAAACAACTTGGGCATTCCAAAATAGCACTGATCAGAACGATTTCCCTTCTTGCATAACCAAATCAACCAAGAATGTGTAGTCCAATGTAGTTACTCTCATGTGACCAATTTCCCATAAATCTCACTTCATCAATGTCAGCAACGTTCAACCCTTGTTTGGAAGGCCACATCGAGGTAATACCCTTGACTTACATTCTGTCATTTTGATTCAAAATTTTACTTCTTGTTAGATAGCTTTGGGTTTAGTTCATTCAACTTTTCTTTTATTGGATTTTTTCTTTTTCATTATTTCTCTTACTTTCAGTTTCTTTGTTTCATTCACATCTTATCTCTATGAGTATGAGAATAGTTGTGTTTTTTAGCGTCTAGAGGGGTAGATATGCTCTCGTAACACGTCCGACCAGCTAACCGAGTTTGAAAGTGGGGATTTTGATAGAAAAGGGGTGGGGTTTCCTACCCTTTTTCTCAGGCCCTTGCATCCAAAAGGTGTTGTTCTGGAAGTGAAGGAGAGTGTTTTTCATATCCTTTTCAGTTGATGGAGAGCATAGATTCACAACTTGAATTTGAATCCAAAATAACAAAGGGGAATTTCGCATTCATACTCACCAGAGAGAGGGGTGCCTAACCCCTTCCCTCTCTCCCTCTCAACTTATCCAAATCGGCCTTGGCCTTGGTTGATTGATATGGAGTCACTAGCATCCGATTACTTTTGAGAAATGCAACTTCGAGAGGCCCATCACTCCCAACTATCTATTTTGGTGGGTGGCAACTCCATCTAATCGGCCATGATGTGAACTGCTGGGATTCTTCCAACGTTCATAGTAGGACAACAAGCAAGCAATGACTAAGGAGATAAATAAACAATGAAAAAGAAAAGGAAAAGGAAAAAAAAATGAAATAAACTGCCTATCTAATAAGAACTTCAAACAATAGGAAGAGGATATGAGGCAAGGGATTTTACCTCTTGTGGCCTGAAATGAATAACAATGTTGCAGAATAGTTTGGAAAGTTCAGTCTCTTGGCAAGCTCTTTTTCAGTAATGGAACTTCAACTTGGGTTCGAACAGAATGGCTGTGTGGATGGAACCATCAACGACAAGATGCAACAAGAGAAAAGAAAATGAAGAAGAGAAGAATCGCTTCTTTCACTGAAGCATTCGATTAGAGGGATCTTTTTCTAGGGTTTGATGAAAACCTAGAGGAAGAACCGACAAGCAGAGCTCCCTTAACCTCAATTTGCCATTTTTTCTTCCTTGAAGAACCTTTCTTTCGTCTCTCTCTATTTCTTTCTCTCACGAAAAGTGTCTATCTTCAATAGGAAAAAGAAAAAGAATGGCCAAATCCCTCTCTCACTTACTTCGCCTCTTTCAAGAGAACGAAAGACCTCTGAAGTTCCTCTCACTGGCTCAATTTGGGTCCTTCCTCCCTTTGTCCTCCAACCTCTTCCTCTTCAAACTCCAACCCTCCGACTCCTTGTCTTGGGAATGAAGTCTTCTATTTATAATAGAAGGGATGGGGTTGCCAACTCTCAAGATGGAAGAGTGGTTTTATCAAGTTAGGGTTTAAAGGGATAGGATGGTTCAAAAACATGGGGTCCAAAAGGTAATTTCATAATTTATGGTTTTTGGGGTAATTTGGTAATTTGGGATAAAAGGATAATTTAGTGATTTGGGTTTAGAGGGCAAATTGGTAATTTGTGGTCTGAAGGGGTAGGCTTAAAGGGGTATTTAGGTAATTCAAGGAATGAAGGGTATTTTGGTAATTTTAGGTTTGAATGTATTTTGGTGATTTTGTACATGAATATTTTGGGAATGAAAGGTATTTTTGTTATTTGACATGATGTATATTTTTGGAAGTTTGGATGGAGGGATAATTTAGTAATTTAGTCAAGGTATTTTGGTAACTTGGTCAAGGGTATTTTGGTAATTTGGGCAAAGTGGATTTTGGGGATTTAGGGAATGAAGGGTATTTGGGAAAATTGGAATAAGTGGTATTTTGCGGACTTGGCCAAGGGAAAATTAGGTAATTTGGTATAAAGGTATTGTGGAAAGAGGGGTATTTTGGTAATTTGGGCAAGGGGTATTTTGGGAATTTGGAAGGAGGGTTATTTTGGTCAAAGGGTATTAGGTGAGATCAATAGTGGATCTTGAGGATTTGGGTTCTTCAGATTCTCTGGGTTTTGGCAGGATCGGAATGGTTTGATCAGTGTTCGAGGGTGAGTTGAGAGTTCAGAAAGAAGA
The DNA here is from genome assembly GCF_000365185.1 of Nelumbo nucifera. The sequence continues at coordinate 1,479,768 of NW_010729214.1, read as the reverse complement.
CCAAGCACAAATCAGGTGTTGATAGCTTCCCCTCTTTGTTGTGAGGTAGCAAGCTATGAAACAACAAAGATCCAAAAGAAGCACATAGAGATTTTTGCAAAGGGTAGGTTTTGAAGAGGGGCAAAACAAGGAAGGGGGATTAAGGTGAGGGGAAAGGCGAAGAAGAAGAGTTCGCGTGCAAGATTGTTTCATCATATACAAGACATTTTATTCTTGGCGAAGTGACCCCTCCAAGATATTAGAAACCTTACGGAATCAGGGTATATTTGTTGTAGAGGAAAGCATTGAAAACAAGCAAAACACAACATTGAAAGCAGCTCAAGAACAAGATATTAAGCTTATTGCAAAAAGAAAAAAAAAACAAATGCAAGTATTCTTCAAAAAGCATTTTAAAAGTTTTAGTAAAACATTTTGAAAATTTAACGTAGGTCCTGTAGTCAATATAACATAATTGCTCTTTTGTAAGGCAAGAGGCATCCTTCCATGCTATAGTAGTCCACACTCAAAAACTTTGACAAAACACTCGATAAATCTAATGATGGTGCAAAGTGTTATGCTTTCAAGTGTGCTACAGTATTCATTAAGATAGTAATGTATGATTAAAATGATTCCTCAAGTTAGTAGTCTTGCTTACGCTCTTTGGGGGGATGATGGGGAATTTGCAAATTCTAGACATGCTGCCACATTCTTAGAGAAAGGTGGTGAACTGTTATCAAGCTTCCATTATCATCACTTCCTATCTTAAAGTGACTCCTCCTAGGTATTAGAAGCCTTACGGAATCATGGTATATTTTCCGCAAAGAAAACCATATCAAAAGCAATTTAAGGCGTGTAAGCTATTTATTATTTTTTTTTGGAAAAGTGATCCATCCTAGGTAAAAACCTTATGGAATCGGGATATATTCGTAAAAATTGTATATTTTTTTTTGGAAAAATGACCCCTCCTAGGTAAAAATCTTACAAAATCTGGGTATTTGTGAAAATGGTCTATTTTTTGGAAAAACAACCCCTTTAGGTAAAAACCTTACGAAATCAGGGTATATTTGTGAAAACCATTTATTTTTTGGAAAAATGACCCCTCTTAGGTAAAAACTTTATGGAATCAGGGTATATTCATGAAAATTATCTATTTTTTGGAAAAGCAATCCCTCATAAGTAAAAATCTTACATAATCAGGGTATATTTGTGAAAATAATATATTTTTTGGAACAACGACCCCTCCTAAGTAAAAACCTTACAGAATTAGGGTATATTTGTGAAAATAGTATGTTTTTGGAAAAAACGACACCTCCTAGGTAAAACCTTACGGAATCAGAGTATGTTTGTGAAAATAGTTTATTTTTTGGAAAAACGACCCCTCCTAGGTAAAAACCTTAAAGAATTAGGGTATATTTGTGAGTCCAGTCTATTTTCTAGAAAAACAATGACTCCTTCTAGGTAAAAACCTTACAGAATTAGGGTATATTTGGGAAAACAATCTATTTTGTGAAACAATGACCCCCTTTTAGGTAAAAACCTTATGGAATCAGGGTATATTTGTAAAAATAGTCTATTTTGTTTGGAAAAACGACCCCTCCTACATAAAAACCTTACAAAATCAGGGTATATTTGTGAAAACAATCTACTTTTTGAAAAAATGACCCCTCATAGGTAAAAACCTTATGGAATCAAGGTATATTTATGAAAATAGTCTATTTTTTGGACAAATGACCCATCCTACATAAAAACCTTATAGAATTAGGGTATATTTGTGAAAACAATCTACTTTTTGGAAAAACGACCCCTCATAGGGCAAAACCTTATGAAATCAGGGTATATTTGTGAAAACACTACATTTTTTGGAACAACGATACCTTGCAGGTGAAAACCTTACAGAATCAGGGTATATTTGTGAAAATAGACTATTTTTTAGAACAACGACCCCCTCTTAGGTAAAAACCTTACGGAATCAAGGTATATTTGTGAAAACCATTTATTTTTTGGAAAAATGATCCCTACTAGGTAAAAACCTTACAGAATTAGGGTATATTTGTGAAAACAATATACTTTTTAGAAAAATGACCTCTCATAGTTAAAAACCTTACGAAATCAGGGTATATTTGTGAGAATAGTATATTTTTTGGAACAATGATACCTCATAGGTGAAAACCTTACGAAATTAGGGTATATTTGTAAACATAGTCTATTTTTTGGAACAATGACCCCCTCCTAGGTAAAAACCTTATGAAATTAGGGTATATTTGTGAAAACAAATTATTTTTCTGGAAAAATAGTTCCTCCTAGGTAAAATCCTTACAAAATCAAGGTATATTTGTGAATACAATCTATTTTTAGCAATGACCCCTTATAGGTAAAAACCATATGGAATCAAGGTATATTTGTTGTAAAGAAAAGTTATAAAGGACTTTAATGGTGCAATGGACTTTGATGTCACAAGGATCTTTAATGCCATAGCAGACTTTGTTGCCACATGGGACTTTGATGCCATGAGGGTCATTAATGCCGTAACAGACTTTGATGTCATGAGGGTCTTTAATGTTGTAACGGACTTTAATGCCACAAGAGACTTTGCTTCCACAAGGGCCTTTAAAATAGATTTAATTCAAATGAATGATTTTTAACTAAAACTTGATGAGAAAATTATGATCTTTAGTGGAAATAGTAATGATTTCTATATCATGATGCAATATGCCATGAAACAAATGCTATGCCATGATGCAATGACAAAAAAAGACATTGGTACTTTGCTGCGAGAGACTTTGGTGCCATGAAGGACTTTAATGTTGTAATGGACTTTAAAGCAGATATGGTTATCATGATTAAGCAATGATTTCTATGCCATAAGGCGGGGAATGATATGATTATCTGGAAGCTGAATGATTTCACAAAACATGATGTAATTAATTGAAAAACATAATTCCTCATATGATGAATGACTTTCAAATGGAAATTTTAACTGATCAATTAATTAAAAAAACACAATGCATATTTTTTCCTTGCAAACAAAATGATGTATGATTAAGAACCCAAACACAATAGAGATAATATGAAAAATGTCACATTTAGATGATTTAAAGTAATGGATACTCAAAGATAGAGTTCCATTAGGTTTTTTGCTAAACTTGAATAAGAGATAAAAGTAGCCACCTCCTCTTTGGAAAATAATGATCAATATATTTCAAATCTCGAAGACATAAACAATGGATATGCAATGATTGGCGATCAAAGATTCACATCGAGAAATGCCTATCTGAAGGGGGGTTGCCCCAGTTTGGATCAATTAAGAAGGACCACAGACAAAGGGGATAACTGTTCAATTTTGCACAAAGAAGATTATGATTCATCAAAATGGTTGCTTAACACAGGTTTCAAATGAGGGATCAAGCTAAATTTGCTCAAACTGGGTTGATTGGTAATCCTATCACACTTCAGGTGATTGATCACTTCACTTGCTTGATTACTCAACTTTCCAATGCACGGTACTTTAAAGAGGAGATTCTTCTTTTGGACCATTTGTCCCTAATTTTAGAGGATCATCAAGCTTGACTTCTTTTCTTTTTCTCTTCTTTTTTTTTTAATTCCTTCATCGCTAGCCCACTTAGGTATGTCCAGTGCTATTTGCCAATGCATTAAGGATTGATGAGGACTTCAAACTAGGATGAAACATGGCCGAGGACAAGGGTTCTGAAACAAAGGATAAAAGGCTCAAGAAACTTAAACTATAATGGGTATCAGATGCTTGTATCAATTTAGGTCTTTATTAAAGATTATGCTCTTGCACTCTTTTTTTTCCTTAATTAAACAGTCTCACAGTCATAAATGAAGCGAAGAGCTCTTCATGTCTTTCAATACCATGGGTAATACATTCAGTTGATCAAGGAGGATTTTGTTTTGGGACGAAATGTAAATAGGTAAGGTTAGAATGGAGATGGATGTCACTTCTAAAGATCAGTTTATCAATTTAATTACTGTACTTGCTCCAATTTCTCTTGCTTGCTCTTCTCTTCCTTTTTCGTAGCAATTGGCTGCCCCAGTTTATTTTTACAACCTCCTTTCCTTTTTGCTTCTTTATTTTTTAATTTTATTTTGCGCATTTGCCCTAATTTTCATATTCATTTCTTCCTTTATGTTTCTTCTCAATTGATTGAGATTCACATGCAGAATTGAACATTTGGCATCCACCTCTTAGGAGAGTTTATTTGAAGGAATAGTTATTACAAAGGCTCAAAGAGATAATGTGGAATGAGCAATAAAGGGAGTTTGACGAAAAAGGATAAAGCAAGTGACCAAAAGGGAGCTTCCTATAATTTCTTTATTAAATGCATAACACATAGGGAAAAATGCATGTCAAGCACAACTAGCATTTAACTAACTCAAGGGTATTTATGTCATTTGACACTTCAATAGTTGGGAATTTTGAGGTTTCCCAAATGAGAGTGATTATTTTTCCTTTCTTTTCTTCTTTTCTTTTTTTTTTTCTCTTTTTTCTTTCTTCTTCCCCTTTTTTCTCTCTTTTTTAGAAACCTTTTTCTATCCCCTTGGGAAGAAGCATCCTAAGAATTTGATTGGTTTAGCAAATAAGAAAGGTCAAATTAATCAACTTAATAGGCTAACTAGAATTGTTGATAGTGACAAGGGATTCAGGGGAATAAAAAAATGGCCGATAATGGCCTCCAATCTTTTCCCTAATTAATCGACAAAGCACTAGGTTAATATGATGCATCCATTCCATGCTGAATTAGGAAACCTATCCGAAGGAGTATATCTCATCATTTGTGGACATGATTGGGAATGGATATTACTTCTTTTGGTATGATGGGATTGCCCCCTCTAATGGGCATTTCTACTGATGGATCTTCAATTAACATTTTTTTTTCATATAGTTATGCCCTTGGGGTTTATTTTAATTTCATAATTAGAGAGAAACGTTCTCATGCAATCATTTCAAGGGAAGTGGTGACTTTATCTCTTTACAAGGTTGGGAAGCCCCTTTCTTATTACAACTTATTACTTTATTACGAAAAAAATGTTTCCAATGAAGCAAAAATAAAAAACAACAAAATGGAACATCTAAGTAAGACTTAAAGCACCAAACCAGAGAAACCGAATTTATTATGCAAATTGCAAAATAAGATGATAAAAAGATGAATTTAGACCTTTATTAGGTAAAACTAATTGATTCAAGAATTAGGGCATCATTATTGTTATAGGGCCATGACAATATGTCCGGAACCTTTAGGTTAACTGGTGGGTGTCGAATCCAACCAAAGATAAATGTCCTGCTCAAATTAAATATTTTTGTAGATAGTGATGATCAAGGTCATCTCAACAGGGATTGGGTGGATTTATTTCCAATAGAAAAGAAAATAGAGGGGTTGTTATAAAAGCAAGGAAAATAAAATAAAATAAAATAAAGCAAGGATTAAATCGATGGGAGATAGCTTTTGGTTGAAGGGACAAGTTCAGCCTTGATCTAATCATTGATCATCGATGCAAGGATAAATTCATATGTTTATGAAAAATTAATTATAACCATTAACAAGCTCTAACAGCCAGCCTCTACTCGTATTTCTCGACAACCAAAACAAGCTCTTTGATTGCTTCTCTTATTAATAGATAGTCCTAAACAAGCTCTTAGGATTTAATCTATTAATAGCATTAAGAGGGGAGAGACCCAATTCTGGTCAGCGATCTCACAAGCTCGGACCGTTTAAATCAGATCATATATCCTCCTAACATAAATCAAAAACTTGTCCATAATCAATTTATGTTAGTTGCCACCATGAATAAACCTACCAATCATATACGAAATTGATGGTTCAATCGGCCATAGATTATTCTCATTGAATGAGCAATGGATCCTTCTTGCTTAATCAATAAAAATAATCCTCACAAGAAATCGCAGAAAACATATGAATACCCATAAACAATGAACTGAATTAAAAATCAATTAGATCTCACAATGTTTATAGTATCAAACTTCCCTAACCTTCAACCAGAAAATAAAAACTTACACACACTTCATGGGGAAATCGCAGCTTCTAGATGAGGAGGGCGTATTTTGCTTTCTTCCTCCCTTGCTTGTTGAACTCTTGTCTCAAAGATTTTATGATCCTTGGGTGCTAGTCCGCCCCCCTTTATATAGCCTTAGGAGGGAGCAGTTTTCAGCTCCTCTTAGAAGTTCTCTTTCTCAAAAAATAGAAAGTCCAATTTCCTAATTCAGATCTAATCTTAACTAAGTTGGACTCTAACTCTTTTCTTTCTTTAAGATTACAATAAAAATCATATCTGATTAAGACTCTTAGCCGAATTCTATTAGGAATGATGAGTGGGTCCTACTATTGCATGCTGAATTGGGCTGGTCTTCTCTAGCGAACTGGGGCTTCTCTACGAATTGGGCTTTGCTGCAATCTAGGGCTCTCTACGAATTTATAGAGACTTCGGGCCCCATTTTGACATCGATGCAGACGAATCTATCAAAACTCAAATATTAAAGTTGTAGATCTTTTCCTTATCTTTCCAATGCATCCTAAATCATCTCAATCGGAGTCCGGATGGGAGAGTTATGCCCAAATTACCACGCGGCGCCGAAACTATGCAAAATTACCCGATTATCCTTGTTTTTCACCTTACGCCTCATTTCGTGCCCTAAATCGAAATATAAGAATAGTGAGTCCAATTAGGCACTATATAAGTATAAAAGACTGAATATTAAGGGATAAAGATATGATAATTTTCATTTTCATCATTAACCTTATCTTGTTCTTGTTTCTCTTACATTTTCCTCTCTCCCCCTTTTATCTTAAGGTGCATTGAACTTCAAATAGTGGAGAATCATATGCATGGAGAAAAAACAAAAATGTGCACATGTGTTTCATTGATGGAGTGAATGAAATGCAAGAAAACATTGCAATGAATGCTATGCCATGGTAGGACAAGACCTATTAGGGTGGTAACCTAAAGTTGCATTTTAGTAGATTTAAATGATCTTGAAGTGAAGGATTAAATTATTTGAATGGAAAAATGATTAATCACAAAATTTCACTTGATTAAGAGACTTCATTTTTACTTTATTATCCCGGTCGAACCTAAGTGCCACTACCCAGGCTGGCTACGTACCCTTTGTGTGGGATCAGACCAAGCGTAGTTAAGATTATTTATGACTTTAATTATAGAACAACAAGAAAAAGATGAGAAAACTAAGAGACTAGAAATAACGATATGATGCTGAAGGGATGAGAGATCTATCATATGGATAGCCGAACCTTGCAGGTAGGTTGGGCAAAATTTCAAAAATTTCTCTCTCTCCCATGTGGGAATCACATTCCCTATTTTAGAAAACTACATTTTCAAGGATCAATCTTGAACCCTAAACCAGACCAGATCTGAAACCAAAAGGTAGGAGACGTAAATACCTGATACAGAGTAATAGTAACTCCGAATGAAGGTGTTTACGCCCAAGGAAAACGCCAAAGGCTGCTCCCACTGAAGATGACACAGCGTAGGGTGAAGCAAAATCAGTAGGTGTTTTTTCAGTAAGAACCGAACTCATCAGCAAGAATTCAATGGAGGGTGTGTGAGCACGACTTCAGATAAGCTTTTCACCAAAAACTGATATCAAGAACCTTTCTTGATCGCTCCTACAGGTGGAGATCGAACTGGCTATGGCGGCAGCAATAGGAGAAGGCAAGAGCAGAAAATGGCGTCAGTCCAACTGGAGTTGTCTTCTCTCTTGAATCTGTAATCTAATTGTTGTGAACTGAGATTCGCCCTTCTCCTCTATTTATAGCCTTAAAAAGAGCTTCTCCTAATCCTATTAGGAGTTTCCTAATCCAAATCTTGTATTTGGATCTAGAATCTCTTTAAGAGATAAGGATAATCCCTTATTTTATCTGCAGATAAAGATCAGTCCTCCTAATCTGATTAGGAGTTTCCTAATCCAAATCATTATTTGGATCTGGATTCTCTAAGTGAATAGGGATAACTCCCTATCCTATCTGCTGATCTAAATCTTAGAACCGCCCATCTTTAATTAATCATATTAAACCCGTTCGAATTGGGCTTTCGACCCATTAAGTCCATGAGCTCTCTTATCCTACAAACTACTGCCCAGTTGGGTATCCTTGTATGGCGTGGAACCCAAACATTGATCTACACATCAACCACATGGGTTCAGCACAACCTCTGTTACAAGGCCTGGCCGAATTCACTTTAGGAAACAGTGAACCCCTGAGTCCATCACCATGGGCTCTTAATGAGCCCAACATTTACACTAAATGGTCCCTAGGTCAAGCCACCTTATAAAAACCCAAAGACTGTGGGCAGATGCAAGATTAGCCCATCAGGTATTATCCTCAATGGTCTTACACTTAACCTCTCAGCCCATAATGATCGAACATTGCTCGACAAAAGATGACCTTTCCCTCGGTTGCAAAGAACAGTGTTGCACTCTCTACTCACATGGATTCTGGGAATTAAAACATTTTGCAAACATTTTGACGGTTGAAATCAACTGCCGGCAGTTTTGGTTTCCATCAGAGAGAGTGCTCCCCGATCATTCACTTTTTCCAACAAAGGGGTTGATCCTGTCACTATGATCATCCACTCAGATGAAATCTCGAACTGTGCCAACATACCCAGGTTTTGACCCCCTCTAAGGATCTCACTGATTGGCATATCAAAGATAGCCCAATACGACACCTTGTGTAGTATCATAATCGAGTTTAGGGGTCAGGTGTAACATTCCGGTTTTGCCCATCAATCTCCAAGGTCCAGGGCAATACTGGAATTTTGGTCCAGTTCAGGGTTTCAAGAAAACTCACACTGCATGTACCTCAGGTCTCACCCTGACAGCTGAAACAAGCCACCCAACCAATTTGGCGGCACATCAATGTTAGCCTTGACAGGTTAAATCTCCCCAGGTCTATCCAATGGCTATGAAGATTCTAAACTAACACGAGTATCACATGTGTCCAGTTTAAGAGTATTACACAGAAACACACCATGATAACATGAATCAAATATGTACTTTATTCATTTACATTAAATGTCATAATGTACATCATTCTGATTGGAGCTAAGGGCATACTCTGTCTAATAGCTCCCACTTACACTTAGGTCCAATCTGGTATAAGCCAGAGTCCCAAAATTTTCACGTGTTTCTCAAACACTTTCTATGTCAGTGGCTTAGTCAATGGGTCTGCCACATTTTCCGCTAATGTTACCTTTTAACATCAATATCCCGTAGATCAGTGTTGTCACACAATAGTGGAATGAGCGATGTGCTGAATTCTAAATACCAGAATGAACACCTTCATTCATTAGGCAACCTCACTTACGTCAATGTGTTCGGCTTGGGTTGTGGACTGTTATTTTCGCTACTTAGGACCCCTATTTGCTGCTTTTGCAACAAACAACACACGATCCTATCGTGAAAACATACCCAGATGTAGACTTTCTATCATCTGGATCTGACTGGAATTCGGCATCAGTATACCCTTGGATCTGTAGTGAGCTACCATCAAAACCAGACAAAACTCTTTTGTTCTTTGAAGGTACTTAAGTATGTTTTTCACTGCAGTCCAATGCTCCTGTCCTGGGTTGGCCTTGAATCTACTTACCACACTCACTGCCTGAGTGATGTCAGGACGAGTGCACAACATGACATACATGGTGCTCCCTACGACTGAGGCATAGGGAACGTCCTTCATGCCCTCAATCTCCTTGGGAGTCTTGGGAGACATACCCTTGGAGAGAGTGACTCCATGCCTGAAAGGAACATTTCCTTTCTTGGAGTTCTCCATTACCTGGAACTTGTGGGACACCTCCCACTACCCCTAAGCTCTCCTCATCAAGAACAACTTCCTAACGATGATTGTTCAGGATGTAATCATCCTCCAAGAAATGGGCATTTTGACTACAGAAACCTTCTGTTCTCTTGGGACATAGAATAGGTAACCCACAGAGCCTTTAGGTAGCCTACGAATAGGCAACGACTAGTCTTGGATTTCAATTTGTCCGCACTTGTTCTTTTAACATGTGTCGGACAACCCCAAATCTTCAAGTGTCTTACACTTGGTTTCTTTTCGGTCCAAAGCTCATAGGGAGTTTTCGGAACTGATTTGATTGGAACCCGGTTCAACACGTATATCGCAGTCTCTAATGCGTAACCCCAAAATGATGTGGACAACTCTGAGTGTACGAGAAGTGATTGGATCATATCCAATAAATTCCGATTCCTCCTCTCTGAAACACCATTTAGTTGTGGTGTAGCTGAAGGAGCTAGCTGTGATACTATCCCGTTGACCTTTAAGTAGTCCCTGAATTCTCTCCCTAACTGTTTCTTGACCTCTTGTCTGAACTCTTTGAACTTTTCAAATGATTCAGACTTATGTCTCATTAGGTACATGTAACCATACTGAGAGTAATCATCGGTGAATCTTATAAAACAAACGTGCTGGTTACATGTCCTAACACTCATGGGACCACATACATCAGTATGTATAAAGTTAAGCGTGTCTGTACATCTTTCAGGCTTATCGTTAAATGGTCGTTTCATCATCTTACCCTGAATGCAAGGTTCACAAGTTGGAAGATCTTCTACAGTTAGATATCCAAAGGACCATCTTTTACCAACCTTGTGATATGATCTATGTTAATATGGCAAAGTCGGTAATACCACAGACACATGGGATTAACTGTATCACGGGTTCTTTTCTTGGGATGCCGCCCGACGTAGTTTCCTTATGTTAGTTTCCATAGAAGGACGAAGAGCATAGAGACCAATCTCAAGTTCTCTGTATGCGAGGAATTTGTTATTTCTTTTGATATGAATCGTATTACTAAAAAGAACAGAATATCCATCCGCACAGAATTTTGAAACAAAAATCAAATTTCTTCTCAAATTCTGTACATAAAGAAAATATTTCAGTACAATAGTTCATTATCTAAAAATTAACTCTACAGTTTCTATAGTTGTAGCTGCAACACTTGCAGAAGTCCCCAAGTAAAGAGTTACTTCTCCGTCACTCAGTCTGCTGCTTATCCTGAACCCCTGCAGTGAGTTACACGCAAGAGTCGAAACCCCATAGTCAATACACTAGGAAGCAAAAGTTACCAACAAATTGGTTTCTATGACATAGGATTCGAAATTACCTTGTTTCTTGGATTCCAGGTACTGAGGACAGTTCCTCTTCTAGTGGTCGGTTGCTTGCAGAAGTGACAAGCATCTGATGCCCTGCCTTTCTTCTACTTCTTAGACTTAGTAGTTTTTTTCTGAGGCTTTCTCTTTGTCTTCCTCTTCTTCTTGCCCGATTTTCCGGTTTCAACAAGCATAGCAATGGGCTCATCATTCTTTATTAGTTCTTCGGCCCTTTGCAACATAATGATAAGTTCCTTAATGCTAACATTTAGCTTGTTCATGTTATAATTCATGATGAACTGATTGAAAGAAGGAGGCAAAGAGTTTAGGATGGCATCCACCTTCATGACATGGTCAAGCCCCGGATCCAAGAGTGACAGGTTGTCGAAGCCCTCAAAATTAATGCTAGTCCCACAATAAAATGTTTGCAGTAAAAGTGGTACTAGGTCGAATCCCACTGAGAGCTAAACAATAATCTCTCACCCGAATGAATATTATCACTAAGTGGGAAAATTAAATAACTGAAATTAACAGAGAGTAATAGCAAACTAAACAAACAAGAGAAATCAGTCTTATCGCATTCTGGTTCAAGGGTTCAGGTTAGTCACTTGACCATCGATCATAGGTAGACTCTGGTAGTCTTGCAATTCAAGCATTTAACCTTAGATTTATTAGGATAGCCATAATAAACCTCGTGTTTTCCTAATTCATCTGACCAAACCCAGCATTCGATCAACACTTATCACTACTTAACTGGGTACGCTAGCATTCCATATTAACTAGTGATAACATTAAGCTTT
>NW_010729214.1:1443830-1463227 GCF_000365185.1 Nelumbo nucifera | reverse complement strand
TAGTGCAATATCATAATCGAGTCTAGGGGTCAGGTGTAACATTCCAGTTTTGCCCATCAATCTCCAAGGTCCAGGGCAATACTGGAATTCTGGTCTGGTTTAGGGTTTCAAGAAAACCCACATTGCATGTACCTCAAGTTTCACCTTAGCAGCTGAGATAAGCCACTCCAACCAACTTGGCGGCACATCAGTGTCAGCCTTGGTAGGATAAATCTCCCCAGGTCTATCCAACGGTTGTGAAGATTCTAAACTAACACGAGTCTCATATGTATCCAGTTTAAGGGTATTACACAAAAACACACCATGATAACATGAATCAAATATGTACTTTATTCATTTACATTAAATGTCATAATGTACATCATTCTGATTGGAGTTAACAACATACACTGTCTAACAGATGCTAATGTAGAGAAGCTCCACTGTCAACAAGATTCTGTATTACGAATCGAAGAGGAAGACATTGATCAATATGAGGTCCTAACATCTTGTGATAATCACGAAATATACTTGATTTGAACCCTCGAGAAAGCGGTTTTGGAATGGTCTTGGCCGTAGCGGATCTATCTCTTTGGGGCTGTTTGACCTTGATGGTATGATACTCTTTGAGTCTAGTGTCTTAACCTTTTTTTAGAACTGGATGCCTTGGTCGTGAAGAAACCCCTATTGTTTTATTATTGCAACGTTGACTTGATTTTCCCTTTTTAAATTAAATGATTTAGTAAAGGGAGTGAGGAAATAGGTAGGAGCTATGTGGTGGGAGCCTTGCTTTAAGGAAACTAAGATGGAATGATGTAGAATGCAAAAAATTATGTAAAAACCATGCAATGCCGACAAAACATCGAAAAAACAATGAAAAACTGATTTGCACCTAGTTTGAAACTGGTTGGGGTGAAAACTTGGGCAGATCAAGAAACATGCATGAAGCTGGGTGTGGACCGGCCCACCTACGAAGAGGGTAGGCTGTTATGAGCTGGCTATCTAATTAAAGATTCCTAGGGTAATGCTGGAAAGTTGGGGAGTTAAGGAGCTGAGTGTGATGAATTGACTTACTAGACCTTGGTTGTGTTAGAATGGGAATGGACTAACTAGGGGTGGTAGGTAGGGTGATTAATGGATGGGTCAAAACCACTATTGAAAGCAAATCCATGGGAATACCATTGGTAAATTAGTCAATTTAGGAAGATGATTCAAGATCGCCCTATGGCTGGAAAAGATGCTAATGCTGCTATAGCCGATTAGGTTGAACGAATGCAAAATGCAGTGCGATGAAAACAAGGTGAACCTTTATTGTGCAAACAGAAATTAGGGTAATATTCCTAAAACACCAAAACTGAGGAAGGGAGGGGGGGGTGAATCTGGTTCAAATTAACGTAATTTAAAAAAAAAAACCAAGAATATTCTTCTTGTTTCTCATCCTATGGAATTTAAGAGGAAAAATAAACATGGTAATAACTAGCACATCGGTTTCAATCAAGAACTCAGAGAAGTTTAATCTTACAATTATAACCAAAGCATGCAAAAGAGATTTGATTCTTTATTATTGTTTTCTTATTATTTTTTTATTGTTTTCTCTTTATTTGCTTTTCTTATTAAATTATTATTATTTGAGTTTTTTATTTTTTTTTCTTTGTTTGACTTTTGTTTTCTTTTATATTTATTTTTTATTTTTGTTTGTGATTTTTAATATGATGTTATCATTTTTTCTTTTTTCATTTTTCTTGACTCTTCCTTCTTTTTGACTTATTGATCTTTTATCATATATATTTTCCTTTGACTTTTTATGGTGCTTTCTCATGGTTTTTATCCACCATTATTTTATTTTTCCTATTTGCTTTTATTTTTTATTATTATTTTTGTTTTTATTTTATTTTATTTATCTATTTTTTATTATTATTATTATTATTATTATTATTATTATTATTATTATTATTATTATTATTATTTCACTTGTTCAAAGGACGTTAGGTTTCTTAGAGAATTTCTTCTATTTTCCTACTCCCCTTCTTTTACTCTCACTTTAAATTTTGTATTCTTCTTTTTCATTATTTATTTATATATTTTTTTTCTTTTGATTTTGATTCCTTTTCTCATTCTATAAATAATTGTGAACCCTTTCTACCTTCTTTTTTTTTAATTTCAATTTTCCCATTATATATATACTTTCCATTTTTTGGTTTCTTCTTCAACTCCACTTTTTTCATATATTTTTTTTATTTTTAGATTTCCCCTTTTTTATGTTTTTTATTTTTTTGTAGTTCCTCATTTTCCTTTTTTATATTTTTTTCACTTTTTTATTTTGGATTTTCCCATTTTTATATTTTATATTTTTCCTTTTTTGTATTTTTCCGTTTTTTATTTTGACTTTCCCTTTTTTGTATTTTGCATTTTTTTTGTTTTTGTTTTGGATTTTCCCCTTTATTTTTAATCTTTTTACCATTTTTTTTATCATTTTTGCAATTTATTCTTTTTTTGTTGCTTTTCCATTCTTAATCTCAAACACTCTAAAATGGACGTGCTAATTCATTCAAAAGAGGGGGCTGACCCTAGAATCTAGGCTAGCATGCAAGATGTGTGCATGAGCTTGGGGTGTGACACCTATATCCACATTCAAAAGCCTACCGCAGCACAAGAAAATGAGGCTACATCTACTGTACTTTAACTACAGTTATAAAAACCGTAGCTAAAACATGATACATAACCACAGATAACTTCATGTCCGTGGCAAAAAGATGGACCCCAGCTACATGCAAAGATATTTATAGCCACAGTTTAAGGTATTCGTAGTAAAACGTTACGATAGCAGAAGTTAACATGTAGCTACGGTCATTTGGTTCATGGCTATAGAACTTTTTCTCTGTGGGTAAAAGCTATTTACAACTATAGCCATGGATTTCAGTTATCCGTAGCTAAAACTATGAAGTTCATCTTTAGCTACGGTCATTTGTAGCTATACATTTGTTGCTATAGCCACGGATTTTAGTTATTTGTAGTTATACATTTATTTGAAAATATTATACAATTATTATAAAATAATAAATATATTAAAAACTAATTAATTTAAAAATATTTAGTAAATAGATAAAAATTAATAAGCATATAAAAAATTACTAAAACGATTAAAATTTAATGTAATGCATGGGAAATAATAAATGATAAACATATAATATTAATTAAAAACATTCATTATTCATTATTTGCTAATAATAATAAAAAATATTAAAATAAATAAGTATGGTTAATAATTAACAAATTATTAGTTCATTGCTAATGAATAACAATAATAATTAATGATTGGTATTTAATAATACTTAAACTAGAAAATAAATTATTAATAATTTCATAAGAACATTAATAAAAGATAATAATTTTCTAAAATATAAATAAATAAATATTAACTATTACTTAATTAATTAAAACTAGTAACAAAAAATTAATTCAATTATTTATATAAATTAATAATTAATATAAAATAATAAATAAATATGACTAACCCTTCATAATTAATGAATCAATTAATAATAGTTAATTTTTAATGAAAAATAATATTTACAATTAAACTAAATTACCTAATTTCTTAAATAAAGTATTAATAAAGTAATAGTTATAGAATATAGATAAATGAATATTAATTAATAATTAAGTACTTATTAATAAATTCATACTTATTTAATTAATAATTCTATGCACTCCACGGGCCAAAGGCACCTTTACTCACCCATTTTACCAAAAAATGCTTTTTGCCTCAAGATGTAATTTTTCGTCTTTTTATTTATAACAGGTGAAAAACTAAAACAAAATATAAATTGGACCTATATATAGAAAGTTGCACCAAACTGGCCAATCAAACTATTATTAAACCATGACCGGACCCTTACCCCATTTGATCATACCCCTAACCCTATTTTCTCCAAAAAAAAAAGGCCAAAATAATCCACCTAACTGGTCCAACCTAGGAACCAATGAACATTTGTATAACCATTTGATTTTTTTTGTAATATTATTATGAATATATTATATATTATTCTGTATATAATTAATGCTTACCTATGTATATATATTATGCCATCGTTGATCAGCCTTGCTGGTTGAACCATTAACCCATGATCTTCTCCTTTTTCTAGTTTAATGCATGATCCTGATTCTTTGAACATTATATATTACTGATAAGAGGGGTTAATGACTTGTTTGACTTGGAAGGGTTAAATCGTTCATAGTACTGGAAAATTGAGAGCTACTAGCCTACTAGCAAGCAAAAATTGTGCTTAAAAGAAAGAGGGGTATTTAGTGCCATATACCATGCTTGAAATAAGGGTGATCATTTAGCCATTTGGAAAATTTCTTGCTTAGACCTAGGTTTTGTGTTCAGGCCTCAGTTAGGGCTCCAACCCTCATTAAAGCCACAAATTTTATACCTAGGTCTAAGCCTAGTACTTTAAGCTTGCCTTGGACCCGATCCAACCTGCATATATTTCAATATGTATATTATAGATAATGTACACACACATCATTGATTCGGCCGGATGAACTATTTGAAATGTTACCCGGTCATAATTCTGGGTATAGTTTTAGTAAAACCTAGAATTTTGTCAAAAACCTTGACCAAGATAAAAAACTGTCCAACCCAAATGGTTGGACCATTGACTCATTCGACTCGGTGACCGAGCTACAGGTTGACATTAAACATGTATGCAAACTTCTAGAGGCCATAACTTTGTGCTCTAATGTCTGATTGAGGTGATTTTTTTTACAAATAAAAAATATAATTATATATTATTTATTAATAAAATTTGTGTTTACACACATATATATATATATATATATATATATATATATATAATTAAATATGTAAAATGTGACATGGAACAGTTTAACCCATTAGACAAGGATGGTTGAACCGACCCATAATCCAGAGGCAAAAATAGTTCGGCCTCCAGGTGAGTTTTTAAAACATTGGTTTCAAGCCTAGAACTTGGCCTGGCCTTAAGCCATGGCCCTTATCATAGGTGCAAAACTCGGCCGGGCCCGGTCCATTATCACCCCTAGGCTTATCCCTTTCCATCAAATTTCCTCTTCGCGCGCAGTCCCTCTATGTTTTGCCTCTTTCACTCTATTGTGGAAAACTTACAATGAACCCCACTTTCACTATCTACTCTCTCAACAAATCCCATTTCTTTCTCTTTCTCACAATCTCTCTATCCCACGGTCTCCCTCTATCTTTCTATCTCAACAAACCCTTGTGTAATAACTTTTTACCTTGTACCTGTGGAGAAGAAAATAGCTGTGAACAATTTCACAGTTTCTCTTTCTTGCGAAACAAGTTGCGGTAAGATTATAACAGCAAATCACTTCTTATTTCCTTTATTCCCTCAAACATGACCAATTATTTAGGGTTTTTTTTTCTGGTTTCATATGCCAATCGATATCCAAATTAGATCAATGTTTCATCATACTATTTAAGCCTTGTTTTTTCACAAAACCAAAAATTACTTCTGTCATTTGGTCAAAATGATTGTATTAGTAAGCCACTTTTGGACCGTAAGATTTTTTTTTCCTGATTGTAAATAACTGTTTTAGTTTTATTTGACTGAAGAGCACATTGGTTCTAAAAATCAATATATTTCGAAATCCATTTTTTGATGAGTCATCTTCCCTATGTAATCCAAATAAATATATCTTTATTTTTAGGTATTGGGGCAGTTTGGAACACAACAAAGGTAGAACCAGGTTCCATTATTGTTGTTTTTGACTTGGGGACCGTTGGCCTTGCAGTAAGTTATCTGGAAACACCTCCTGACTACTATCATGATTCTGCACCGATTGCTGAGGAGACTCTAAGAGGTAGTACTTATAGTTTGTCATTCCATCATTCTTTCCTTTGATTTAGAAAAGTTTTTCAATCTTTGTTGAGTCATTAGGATTTCAAATCATTTTGCTTCCCGAAATGCAAAGGGTAGATACTATATAATAAATCTCATGCTTAAGAAAGGTGTATATAAGGTCGACAAATTGTATGGATGGTGCTTTAGAAAAAAGGGGCTGGGCAGGGATCAGTGTCTTTTGGGCTCAATTGTAAGTTAAGTGTAAGGGCAGAGAGGTAGCAAAGACTGTCCTTCTAAAAGGTGTATGTAAACTTTGTATATATTTTTTACTGCTTTTATTAATAAATCTAATGGTTACTTATTAAAAAAGAGCTGTGTATAAAAAATACCAATAAATTTGTAGTTCTTAAGCAACCAATGCTAAAACTAAGGAAGCAAAGAGTTTAGGCAATGTGGGGAATTAATATAAATTTTGAAAATAAAAGAGAGAATAGATAGATGTGTCCCAAGATAGATTGTAAGGTTGAAGCTGATATGGATAAACCATTGGTGCTGCCAATCTTAAGGAATCCCAACTATATGGATGTTTTAACAACTACTGAAGGAACATGGCAGTAAGAGAGATCAAAGCTCTTTATCACTTTAAAAACATGCCTTTGTTATTAATTGGGGAACTTGAATATTATAAGGTTGGTGTAGAACCTTGACTTTGGGTTCGGTGTCAAAAGATGGAAGACCCAGAGGGCCCCCTTGTTTGGTGGTCAGCTTGAAATTTCCATGTGGCAGAAACAAGGGGAAGAAGTTTACACGAGTCAACATTCTTCCATGTGGCAACAAAAAGAAATTCATACTCTTGAATGGCTTTTTGGGGAAAAACAAAACACTGATATAAGTAGGGTAATGACTGTCAAAATGCAGGGAGAAACAGAAGACCAAAGTCAGTGGCACATTATATGATGGACAGTCCAGATGACATTATATATGATTCCTCCAAGGCCTCGTTCGCTTCTCGATAAGTTATTTATTTGGGTAAGTGTATTTACCCGTGTTCTTTCATTTGTCATGTAAATAAGGCAATGACCATTTTAGTCATAAAAATTCATTATTAAAAAGGGCATTTTTGTCCCATTCAAGTGTTGACAACTTTCCCCCTAGGTGGGAAAGTTATTTACCCACCTAGGAGATGAGTATCACTTACCCAGGTAAGTGGTACCCAGAAAAATAAATTTTCCTTGGTCCCCACATAAATCTGAAAAAAGAACATGGGATTAATTCTTGGTCAATGGGAACCAAAATCCTATTGACCAACTTTCCCCCTTTCAAAATCCAAAAAAAAAAAAACGCCCCCAAATGGCAGCATTGGGTGAGATTGTCTAAGCAACATCCCTATTTAACCATGTAGGGGTCCTTTTCCCATGTCCTGTATGGTAGATGGTCTAGATTGATTACATGAGAATTCAGTCCCTTCAATGACAGAGGAAGAGATTGACATCCTTCCTGTTCACAAGGCCACTGGACCACAAAGGAAAGTTTAAATCTCCATTTTGTTATTTGGTCTACTTACTCTTAGATAAAACTTTTGAATAATATTGTGATTTCTCAGAATGATTTGACATAATTTTGATTTTGTTAACACTAATGGTTCATTGACAAAACAAGCATCATGTTCAATTGTAGCTAAGGTATTCATCTACTTCTCTATTTCTGATAGAGTAGTGGCAAGTAAGTATATGTTGTGGATGGGATACTTATGCGTTTACCTCATACTTTTTTCACTTTATAATATGCAAGACGACCTTTAATTTCTCCTCTATTGAACTAGAATTTTTATTTTTGCTTGCTTTTGCATCTTCCATTTGTAAGAGGGTTAATTTGTTTGTATATCATTTTTCTTATGCTATAATAACATTTCAGTTGAATATCTCTTGTTCCATTGAAGGGTGTACCACTCTTTACAAGCAAAACAACTATTCAGTTAAAAACAAAAGTATCGTCTTTTATAAGAGAAGTAGAGAACTATTTTAAGGCAATGACTAGTTCCATAAAAAACTGTTTAATTTTGTATTTTATCTGTAGCTGGAAAACATTTTTATTTTATGCACTATTGTTTGAAGATATATTTCTTTAGGTGCATTTGATACTAATTTTATCAGGAGCATTGGACAGATAATTAGTCAAAAAAAGGGAATACATGATTTATTAATGGAATTGGTCTGACTCATCTGAATTGAATTGTTGCTATGAAATGCTTGAAGGGTCAACTCTTGAATGTGGTGTACCCGACAAGATTGAAGAAATACACAGAATTTATGTATTGATGTATTTCACACACTATTCGTGTTCATTCATTGGATGTGACTTAGATGTGTGTATTGAACTCATTTATTGGATTGGCGGAAACTGGTTTTAACCAATTTTTATGGATTTATATTACCCCAGGGTATTTGCACCAATTCAAGTGCATATTAATCTCAATAGTTATTATTGGGGGAATTATTTATAGAGATAGTGTACAACATGGCCTTAGACCATAGTTTCCCAAAACATGATGGATATTTCAGAACTACAGGCAATTAGACAAGAATTATTTTTTTGCCACTCTCAAAAAAAGTTTAAATTGGAGGAAGTCTTTATATAGCCATGAAACCCAACTCCCTAGCCCTGGATTTATGGAAAATGGGAGCAAGTACCATTAGGAATAGTACCAAAGGAATAGGGTGTGGACTATTAATGGGAGATGCCTTCTTGCAGACCCTAGAATGTCAAAGATCATCTTCAAGATTGGCAATAAGAACTGATTATCATGTGTAGTCTTTAGCCCAAGTTAATCTCTTAATTCCGGGAAAAGATAAGAATGAAGTTGTAGCTAAAGGTCTATTTATCATTGATGACCCGAAAAAAGTTGTGGAAAGAAAAACATGATTATGGATGGTGCAAGGTAGTGATAAAGAAAGTTTTAAAGAAGGATTGCTGGTTGATGAAAAGGCATGCAAACTTGAAGAGCTTGGAAGATGCACAAGGCTGTAGCATTCCTTGGATTACCTCCTTTTCATATACATATGTTTATTTACATACTTCTAGCTAAGATCATAATAGTGTTTTATTATTGATTTGATTCTTTTGATAATTTTTACATATTGTTTGAAGATATATAGAGAACTATATATATTATGGTTTCAAAATGTTTGCAAAAATGTTTTAATTATCGAGATCCATGTGAGTTGAGAGTGCAACGTTGTTCCTTGCAGTCGAGGGAGAGGTCCTCTCTTGTCGGGCAGTGTTTGATCATTATGGGCTGAGAGGTTAAGTGTAAGACCATTGAGGTTAATACTTGATGGACTAATCTTGCATCTGCCCATAGTCCTTGGGTTTTTATAAGGTGGCTTGGCCCAAGGACCACTTAGTGTAAGTGTTGGGCCCATTAAGAGCCCATGGTGATGGGCTCAGGGGTTCACTGCTCATAACAATGAATTCAACCAGACCTTGTAACAGAGGCTAGGCTGAATGCATGTGGCTGATTTGTAGATCAATGTTTGGGTCCCACGCCATACAAAGAAGCCCAACTGGGCAAAAGTTTGGAAAGTTAATGAGCACATAGACTTATTGGGCCTAAAGCCCATTTTGGACTGGTCTAATTTGATTAGTTAAAGAAGGGGCGGATCTGGGATTTGGATCAACAGATAGGATAGGGAGTTATCCCTATCCACTTAGAGAGTCTAGATCGAAATAGAGATTTGGATCTGGAACGTTCCTAGTAAGATTAGGAGGGCTGATCTAATATGCAGATAAGATAAGGGCTTATCCTTATCTCTTAAAGAGAACTCCTGATCCAAATATAGATTTGGATTGGGAAACTCATAATGAGATTATGAGCTCTCTTTAAGGCTATAAAAGGAGGAGGGGGCGAACCATTCTACACATCTCAAAATCCCCAAACATCAGATCTTAGATCACACAAAGAGAAGACAACAACAGTGTGACTGTGCCATCTTCTCCCTGCGTTCTCCTCCAATTGCTGCCAATTGCCGGTTCAATCTCCATTCTTGTAAGAGCGATCAAGAAAGGTTTTTGATATCAGTCTTTGGAGAAAGGTTGATCTGAAGTCGTGCTCACAGCCTCCATCGAATTATTGCTGAAGGATTCGGTTCTTGGGAAGAACACTGCTGATTCTGCTCCACCCTACACTGTGTCATCTTCAGTGGGAGTAGTCTTTGGAGATTTCTTTGGGCGTGAACACCATCATTGGGAGTTACTGCTACTCTGTATCAGGTATATCCCTCTCCTCCCTTTTGGTTTTAGATTTGGATTGGTTCTTGGTTCAAGATTGATCCTTGAAAATGCAGATTTTCTAAAACAGGGAATATGATTCCCAGATAGAGAGAGAGAAATTTTTTGAAAATTTGCCCAACCTACCTGATGTAGTGCGATTTGGTCACTCCTACCTGGCAAGGGGCCTCGCTCATAGCTGGCAACGGACAACACCTGAGAAGGAGAAGATGAAGGATTCCCGAGGAGCTCGCCCGGCGGGAACACTCCGATGCTTAAGTTAGAACTCAGTGAAAAGTTGAGAGAGTAATGACGACCTAAGAGTGGTGATGCGCACTACTCAATTACCAAAAAATCAATTACCTTCTTCCTTGGGGGTCAGTGCCCTTATATATTAATGCACTGCCAAATCAGGTGTAACCGCCTTTGATTCTCTAATACAGCCGTTATTCGTTAGGCTGATTTGATTGGTGTAGGTATCCGTCACAGGGTACGGTCTTGTCACTTGAGAGACGTTATGCAAAGCTGGCATGCACGACACCGCCTGACGTGAGACGTGGGCGCAGTCCTCTGGACTTGCAGGTGCTGCGCCACCGGACAAGAGATGTGGGAGCAGTCTGACAAGCACGGTCCTATCGGATAAGAAGTTTCTCGAAGACTTCGGGTCACTCAATGGCGAGCTCCTTTGTAGCGAGCTCCCTTGTAGCGAACTCCTTCGTAGCGAGCTCCAAAGCGAGATGCCTTGCAGCAAGCTGTTCTACTGGGGTTTCAGCGAGTTCATTATGCCAAGTTGTGGCCAAGTTGTCATGCTGAGCTGTCACTTACGCTGAGTCATGTCCACGTGTCACCTGGTTAGGAGGTCGGGTCAAATCATCCTATATCAATTGCCCCCCACTCCTCGGGCTAAGGGTCTTACCCTAGCGTGGGGAGTTCATGAAGTGACGGGTGGATTTGACCCGTAATTAAACTAGGTTGACCATTCGCATGATGTATACGCGCGGGTGTCAGACAATTTCTGGATTTTTTGGGCGCCAAAAAACGCACCAAACTGCATTCAATTTGGGAAGACGTGCAATCGTCTTTACTTCAGTTTCAAAGGGTGTGCAGCTAGCGTTATTGTAGGCCGTCGGATCTGCTTTGATCGAGACCGTTGGTTTTTCTGGCACAACGGCTATAAATAGGAGGGCCCCAGGTCTCATTTTCTTTATGCCAACTTGCCTTGCTTTCAGTTTGAGGTCGCGCCTTTGCCTTATTTGCTCGAGCTCCCTCTATTTTCGTCACTTTCTCGGTTCACTTTTCTGGTGAGTCCTCTATTCTGTCCAAACAATGTCTGGGTATCTGCACTATGGTGGCTTTTCCTGAGATGGTAATCAGGGTGAGGTCCCCTCGAGCTCGGGGGGAGCTTGGGGGTTCCCTGAAGGGCAGGCTCTGGAATTTCGTGAGGCCTTTGGTAACGTGGCTTCCACTTCCCGGGGTTGGGAGCCTGATAGTTTTGGCCCTTCCTCCATGTCAATGGAGAGGCTTCGGGCCCTAGTCTCTTACTATAACCTCCCCAGGGATCTCATCTACAGCCTCCCATCCTGTAACTATCCCTAGGGACATGGCCACGATGAAATCGTGGTCTTTGAGGAGCAGCTCGTGGCTGGTCTCCGACTCCCTCTACATCCTTTGATAGTGGAGTTCTTACCCATTTCAATGTCACCATAGACCAAATCCATCCGAACTCAATCCGGAATGTGGTTTGGACAATTTCTTTGTTTTTCGAGTATTGTCTTCCTCTTTCCCTTGACATCTTTGCCACTATCCTTTCAATTAAGAATGCCTCCCCCGGAGCCCCTCTAGAGAGGCGTGCATATTACTTTTCCCCTCGTCTTGGCTTCATGCTCCTCCACGATCTGCCAAATTGGATCCCAGCCTGGAAGCGGGGTTACTTTGTAGTTTGCAACCCCAAAGGGTGGGCCCTTTCCGACCCACTGGAGGGCCGCCATTTAGGATCCGGGCGTTGAGTTGAACCCGGAAGTTCGGGAAACGCTGCAGTCTTGGGCGGGGTAGGCTTCCTTTGTTGGGACTACTTGGCTGAGGACAAGCTCGTGCAGGCCGGCTTGAGCCGCGGTAGGTCACCCTTATGTCATTTTTTCTTTTTTTGTTTTTTTTTTTTTTTTCGAGTTGGACTAATGCTTTGTGATTCTTGCAGCCGACATGTCTGGTGTGGATGCACGTCGCCTTTTTTCGAGCAACCAGAAGTGCAGGGCGAAGAGGTTGCACCCCAACCAGGCGTCCACTTCTGGAGCCGCCGAGTTCGAGGCTGCGGATCTGGCCTTTGTTCCACCACTGGAGGTCCCACCTGTGCCCTTTGAGGAAGTAGCCATGGGAGGTGGCGAAGAAGAAGAGGTCCCACCCCAGGAGCAGTACCCTTCAGCTGCGTAGTTCGGCCCCATTGTCTTCCCGCAGTTTCCTACCGAGGGAAGGGACGAAAGCGTCACCAACTTCCTCGTGGCCTCGCGAAGGAGCCGGCGGGCGATCACTCATGATGAGGTTGTGAGCTGGGCCGGGATGCACCATAGGGAGCTTGCCAAGCTAGCCTCAACTCACTACATGGTGGTAAGTGCCTGCTTCTTCCCTTTTTCTTCCTCCCTTCTCTTTTCTCTCTTCCCCCTTTCTTACTTTGGCTTTCTATTAGCAGCTGAACTCCGCCATCCACGCCATGGCCTGTCAGATTGTTATTCACTCCCAGGACGTCATCAATCAGAGGTCAAACGTGCAGAGCCTCCAGCGCGAGCTCGACCAGGCCCGGAAAGAATTTATCCAGGCTCAAAAGGGGAGTGAGGCCCAGGAGCTACTCGTTAGGGACAGGAAGCACGGATCTCCCGTCTGTGTGAGGAGAGCGCCCATTACAGGGAGGAGTCTTCGAGGGTGGTGGCGGAGAGGGAGCTTCTTCACCAGCAGGTTCAGAGCTTGGAGTCCACGCTCCACGAGAAGACCCGCAACTTTGATGCAGCGGTGGAGGCAGAGTGGGCTAAGGTGGTGGAGGACTTCAAAGAGTCCCCACAGTTCCACGACCTCCAGGTTGAATATGGCTCGAAGCCCTACCGCTCGGGGTTCAAGCTTTGCCGGTGGCTGGTCCGGAAGAAGTTCTCCGTTCTTAACTTTGAGGGCGTAACAATGAGAGACCTGGCCCCAGAGATGACAGACACTGTAGAGGAGGAGGAGCCCGACTCCCTGGAGGAGAGTGACGAGGACGTAGAGGAGGTGGGGCCTTGAGGCTGGTTGCTCTCTGTTTTTTTCTTCTTCTGAAAAATGATTCTCTTGAAGTGGTTGCTCCCGGGCGGCTGAGCTCGGTTCTCTCTCTTTTCTTTCTACTTTACTGATGTACTCTCTCGGGCAGTTAGGCCCGGTTTCCTTTTTAGTAATGAAAATGTTCCTTTTTTCTGTTAAGTGTTGTGCTATTTACTCTTTTTCCGAAGTGACTATTTCACTCGACCTGCTAGAGCTAAGCACCCGAAGTGGGGTTTCTCAACTATCGTTACCCGAGCTATCTCCCTGTACTTAGTAGGGGTGATTTTATAATGTACATTGGGGTGACCGACACAGTGAGCATATGCCCGTCCTTTGTGCACCTGAGTTATTTAAGTTGAAGTTGGTTGTCTCTAGCGGGTCCAACCTGTATATCGGGGCAAGCTATGCATCATAAGATTTACACTTGAGCTGCCTGCGCCTTTGGTATTAATACTTAGCCTATGCCGATGAAGCGATTAAGCCTTACACGGTGCCGAGGTCTTCGTTAGCTCGGCGTTTTAGCTCTTAGGCTGGGGGAGTGACTTATGGTCCACTCTCCTAGAGTTCGCCCATGCCATAGAGGCGATTGGGTCTTATAGTGCCGAGGTCTTTGTTAGCTCGGCGTTTTGGCCCTTAGGCTCTGGGAGTGACTACAGTCCACTCCTCTTAGAGTTCACCCATGCCATAGAGGCGACAGGGTCTTATAGTGCCGAGGTCTTCGTTAACTCGGCGTTTTGGCCCTTAGGCTCTGGGAGCGACTACAGTTCACTCGGTTCGGCGATTACAGGTAATACTGCCTTAAGTTGACAATATTCCATGCCTGAGGTACTTGTTTCCCTTCTAGGTTTTCGAGCTCATACGTTCCTTCCTCGAACACCCGCTTTACTCGACAGGGTCCTTCCCAATTTGGCCCGAGCTTACCAACACTAGGCTCAGGCACCATAACTTTACGAAGGACCAGGTCACCGATGCGGAGGTTTCACTTCTTGACCCTGATGTTATAGTACCGAGCCACTCTTTGCTAGTAGGCCGCGATCCTAATGCATGCGAGGTCCCGTACTTCATCGAGTAGGTCGAGGTTGGTGCGTCGCTCGTCTTCATTTGCTTTGTCATCATACACTTCCAGGCGTAGCGTGGGAACTTTGATCTCAGCTGGGATGATTGCTTCAGTGCCATAAGTGAGGTTGAAGGGAGTCTCGCCTGTTGCGGTCTTTACCGTGGTCCGATAAGCCCATAGTACACTGGGTAGCTCGTCTACCCAGAGTCCCTTAGCTCGGTCGAGGTGTGCCTTTAGTCTGCGGAGAATGGTTCTGTTCGTGACCTCTGCTTGACTATTTGCTTGAGGGTGTGCTACCGAGGTGAAATTTTGTTGAATCCCCATATCTTTACACCAGTTCTGGAATTTAATATCCTCGAACTGCTTGCCATTATCGAAGATCAGTACTCGGGGTAGTCCAAAACGACACACTATACTCTTCTAGAAGAAGTTCTGCACATTCTGGGTTGTGATCGTTGTGAGAGGTTCAACTTCTACCCACTTAGTAAAATAATCAATTGCCACCACTAAAAACCTTCTCTGCCCTGTCGCTGGTGGGAATGGTCCGAGTATATCGATCCCCCACTATGCGAAAGGCCATGGGCTGGTGAGATACTTCAGGTCGGCGATAGGCTGATGGTGGATGTTGGCGTGCTTCTGGCACTTGTCGCACTTTCTGACGAGCTCGATCGCATCTGCCTTCATCCTTGGCCAGTAGTATCCTTGTCGTAATGCTTTCTGGGCGAGAGCCCTGCCCCCCAAGTGTCCGTCGCATAGGCCCTCATGAGTGTCACGGAGCACGAGCTCGGCTTCGGAAGGTCGCAAGCAGCGCAAATAGGGGAGCATGTAAGATATTCGGTACAACCGTTCGTCTATTATGACATATTTGCCCGCCTGACGCTCTACCCTTCTGGCGGCATTGCGACCTGCAGGGAGGTCCCGTGTAGTAGGAAGCTCGCGAGCGGATCAATTCAGCTCGGCTCTACTTGAATGACAAGGGCGACCTCCTTTACCCCCCCCGAGAATGCTAGGCTGAGGCAAGTTCTCTATGTACACGGTCCTCATGGTATTATCACTAGTGCTGGCTAACCAGGACAGGGCGTTGGCCTCAGCATTCTCTGATCTTGGGATTTGCTTGATGAAGTGTGATTGGAAGTTGAGCGGAGCCTCTCTTACTTTGGCTAAGTAGGCAATCATGGTTGGCTCACGGGCTTCGTATTCACCTGTAACTTGGTTGACCACGAGCTGAGAATCATTGCAAATGACGATGTGTTTGGCTTTCACTTCGTTTGCTAGAGCCAGCCCGGCTAGTAATGCCTCGTATTCTGCTTCATTATTAGACGCCGCGAACTCAAAGCGCAGCCCATACTCCAGTTTCACCTTGCTTGGCCCATACAGAACGATTCCAGCTCCGCTGCCCTGTTGGTTGGACGAGCCATCTACATGAAGGATCCATGGCTCCTCATCCCAGCTCGGATTCGATCTAACTAGGAGAGAAGCAACACTGATTTCTACTTCACGGCGCTCGAGCTCAACTGGCCTGGGAACCTCAGGCTCGACCGGCCTGGGGACTTCGGTGCTGAAAGTACATTCCGTGACAAAGTCGCCTAAGGCTTGGGCCTTGGTAGCAGTTTGCGGCTTGTACTGGAGGTCGTACTCACTAAGTTCGATGACCCACTTCGTCAACCTACCAGAGACCTCGGGCTTGAGTAAGACTTGCCTCAGAGGCTTGTTGGTGAGGACGACGATAGTATGAGCTTGAAAATATGGGTGAAGCTTCCGAGTTACAATAACTAGAGCATACGCCAACTTTTCGATCTCTGGATATCTCGTCTCTGCTCCCTACAACACTTTGCTAACATAATAGATAGGTCATTGGACTCTATCTACCTCTCTTATTGGTACTGAGCTGACCACCTTGTCACTTGCAGAGAGGTACAACTCCAAAACATCACCCTCCTCGGGTCGGGTTAAGACTGGGATACTGGCGATGTACTTTTTCAGCTTGTTGAACGTGAGCTAGCATTCTTCGGTCCATTCAAAGCCTTTGCTTTTAATCGCCTTAAAGAAAGGCAGGCAGCGATCTGCTGACTTGGACATGAAGCGGCTCAGAGCGGCTATGTGGCCATTCAACCTCTGAACCTCCTTCAATTTCCGGGGTGGTCTCATGTCTAGGATGGCCTTAATTTTATCCGGGTTGGTCTCAATGCCGCGCCGGTTAACGATGTACCCTAGGAATTTACCCGAGGTAACACCGAAAACACACTTGTTCGGGTTTAACTTCATATTAAACTTACGCAAAATTTCAAAGACAGAATGCAAGTTTTGTATTAAATCATTTGAAAACTGAGTTTTGACGACCATGTCGTCTACATAGCATTCTATTTTCTTGCTGATCAACGTCTCAAACAATCTATATACAAGTCTTTGGAATGTTGCCCCGACATTTTTCAGTCCGAAGGGCATGACCTTGTAGTAGTACAGGCCAAGCTCAGTTATGAAGGTTGTCTTTTCTTCGTCAGCAGGATCCATCCTGATCTGGTTGTAGCCCGAATAGGCGTCTAAGAAACTCAGCAACTCATGTCTTGAGGTCGCGTCCACCAGACGATCGATCTTGGGGAGTGGGAAGCAGTCCTTTGGGCAAGCTCGGTTCAGGTCGGTATAATCGACGCACATGTGCCATTTACCGTTGGCCTTTTTTACCAGAACGGGGTTGGCCACCCAGCTCGGGTAATGAATTTCCCTGATAAAGTCGGCTACGAGGAGTGATGAATTTACCAGAACGGGGTTGGCCACCCAGCTCTGGGGCTAAGTTGCGTTTCTTCTATCTAATGGGTCTAACTGCAGGATCTGTATTCAGCTTGTGAGTGATGATGCTAGGGTCTATGCCGGGCATCTTTGCCGCGGACCATGCAAAAACATATAATTTTTCAAGTAAAAAACTTACTAGTCAGGGTCGTAGAGGCTCTTCGATTGAAGCGCCGATCTGGAGTGTTCGAGCTGGGTCCTCTATCGAAGTCGGGACGGAGATGGTCTCTTCTGTGGGTGTAACACGCTCCTCGCACTACTCCGCAGGTCGCTCCAGCTTGAGGTCGTCTGCCACCTTGGCTTTTCCTTTGAGGGTGGTGACGTAGCACTTGCGAGACTCAAGCTGATCGCCTCGCACCACCCCAACTCCGAAGTTCGTAGGGAACTTCATCGCCAGATGGTAGGTGGAGACCACCGCACGTAGGGCGTGGGTGATGGGCCGACCTATTATGACTTTATATGGGGAGGGAGTCGCGACCACCAAGAAGTCATGGTTGAGCCTCACTATGCTTGGCTAGGTGCCGACCTCCACAGGTACAGAGATTCTCCCCAGGGGCCTGACTTCCTCTCCGCTGAAGCCCACCAAGGGAGTATTTGCGGGCTTGAGATCGCCTTCTTGGAGCTGAAGCTTGTCGAATGCCGCCTTGAAAAGAATGTCCACCGAACTGCCGGAATCGATGAGGACACGCTTGACTTCAAAGTCGTTGATCCTTATCTTCACGACGAGCGCATCATCGTGAGGGTAGTGGACCCCATGCACGTCGTTCTCCGTGAAGAAGATTAGGTCTTCTGTCCTTGGCCGCTTCGGGGGGTTTTGGTCTTCCCTTTCGACCTCGCGAGCTGATGTCCGAGCTGCAGCCGAGGTGCAGCCCGCAACGATCAATCCTCCGACGATCACGTGGATAGTCCCCCGAACTGGTCTCTCTTCCGGGGGATGCCTTTATGGTTGCTCTGCTTGCTTGCTGGATTCGGGAGCATCTCTACTTTGCTCCCCCTATTGACCAGCTTTATTATTATTATTCTATACAAATTTTCTTAAGTATCCGCGATGGATGAGCTCCTCTATCTCGTCGCAGAGGTTTTTACAACTCTCGGTACTGTGACCGTGATCTTTATGGAAGCTACAATACAAATTTTTGTTTCTTACATTAGGGTCCCCTTTCAGCCGGGGTGGCCACTTAACGTATGGGGCGTCCTTGATTGCCATAAGGATCTCGGCCCACTTCGCATTCAGAGGCGTGTAGTCTGCCCTCTCTGCTGGTGGAGCTCGGAAAGGCTAACCTGGCCTTGCCTCCCGAGCTAGGTCTTTCTTCTTCTTGCTGTCCCCCTGGGTCGAGGACTCGACTTCTCTTTTCCTTTTTTTAGAGATCTGCTCACCCTTCTGGTTGATTTCCTCCTCTGTCCCTATAAACTGGTCTGCGAGGTTGAGGAACTCGGTTACTGTCTTGGGCCGATTAACAACCACGTGCCACTTGAAGTCTTTGTGCGTGATGCCTCTCTTGGCCGCGGTAAATCCGAACTGCGGGATCTAGGTCGGGTATCTGTAAACAAGCATTGTTGAACTGCTTGATGTAACTTTGGATAGATTCTCCTTCCCTCTGGACTATGCCAAGGAGGCTCTCTTGGGTCCTCCGGCACCGCTTGCTGGTGACGAAGTGAGAAGTGAAGACTTGCACGAATTGCGCCCAGCTTCTTATTGATCAGGGCACAAGGTTTTTGTACCATGTACGAGCCACTCCCTTGAAAGTGGTGGAGAAAGCCACGCACATGCAGGACTCACTGGCCCTTTCCAAGTGCATTTGTGACTGAAAAGCGTCTACGTGATCATTTGGGTCAAACAATCCGTCATATTTATCTAGGGAAGGTAGTTTGAAGTCCTTGGGCATTGGGATGGCCAAGAGTTATGGAGACAGAGGGGATGGTACGGAGAGGAGCGGAGTGGCTTTTATTTCACCCGAGCTTACCTCTTCCTTATCCTTGAGCTCGAGCAAGTTGTGCGTTGCAGTTCGGCGAGCTCGGCAACGTCTCCGTTGCTTTTTTGTGGGCTCCGCATTGGTGCTGCTGGCCTCGATATTATCGGGCACAGTTTTCATGGGGAGGGGGACTGACTGCTGGTGATGGCTGCGGATAGAGGGATCTTGCCTGGAGTCTGCAGCCAAGACCTTGAACCGGTTCTCCAGAAGCGGGGC
>NW_010729214.1:1426726-1436882 GCF_000365185.1 Nelumbo nucifera | reverse complement strand
TTCTAATGAGATTAGGAGAAGGCTGATCTAATCTGCAGATAAGATAAGGGTTTATCCTTATCACCTAAAATGATGTCTGGTCCAAATATAATTTGGATCAGCAGCCCCTAATTGGATTAGGAGTTGATTTTTTAGGGTTACAATAGAAGGAGGGGGCGGTAGCCTTTAGGAGAGACATACTCACATCCTCTTCAGAGCTGAAATCATAGAAGGAAGAGTTAAGCAACCCTACAAGGATTCTTTCTTGCCGCCTCCTTGTTCTTGCCGCCCAGTTTGCCAGTTCGATGTCTCGTTGTGGGAGAAGCCAAGATTCGATCTTGACATCAGTTCTTTGCGAAAGGATTGATAGGAAGCTGCGCTCACGTTCCATCCTGCTGTTTCTTGCGAAGGATAGAGTTCTTGGAGAAGAACACTGCTAATTCTGCTCCATCCTACACTACGCCATCTTCAGTGGGAGCAGTTTTTGGATCCTTCCTTGGGCGTGAACACCTTCATTGAGAGATAATATTTCTCTGTATCAGGTATACCTCTCTCCTACTCCTTTTGGTTCAGATCTGATTCAGTTTATGGTTCAAGATTGATCCTTGAAAATATGATTTTCTAAATAGGAAATTCGATTCCCAATTGAAAGGGAGAGAAATTTTTGAAATTCACCCACCTTATTCCGCAAGATTTGGGCGTCCATACGATGGATCTCTCATCCCTTCAGGTTCAAACATCCTGTTCATTGCATGGGCCATTCTACTGGTCTTGAGAATATATAGAATCAATCACTTTCTTCCTCATTTGTAGTGTGAGTATATAAGTAAAGTTGCAATATTTTACCTTTGGATCCACTACAAAATTCTGGTTATGCCTATCCCCCTGCTTTTTTCATTTGATGAAGCAACAAGTTGACATTAATCCTTAGTGATACACCACTACCAACAGGTGATTTTTATTCATTAAGGCTGAGGAATGTAAGTGGTGTTGTTTGAGAATATCATTTCGAGTGAGGCCTGGGAACCGGTTATGTGTCTAGGCCCGATTTTTGATTGGACCTCTTTTCTCAAAGAAAAAATGTTGAATTGGTTAGAAAACTACTAACTTAGGCGGTCAAACCATTAAACCATTCGACTGGGGAAACAATTCATTGTTTAATAAAAAACCAATAAGAGGAGATGGGAGAGATTGGAGAGAAATGAGAGACAGAGAGAGAAGAAAGTCAGATCGAATATCTCAAATCAGAGAGATATAAAAAAGGTTGTCATTGTCGTTTCTGTTGTTGCCACCATTATCCTTGTTGGTGAAGGATGCATCTTCCTCCTTTCTCTTCTTTTTTTTTTTTTGGAATTATACCATGCTTGCACCACACATAGCAGGGGGTAGTGCATCCCCCAGAATCAACAATGAGAGAGGGAGGAGGGATTAGAAATTAAAAGCTAATGAGTCTGAAGAATAATACTATGCCTCTTGAACAAGCTAATTCCCCCTCTTCTTCTTCTTCTTCTCCCTTCCTTCCTTCCTTTATTTTCTTCTTTCTCGTCCAACATCCATTTATTTCTCTCATTTCTCATAAGAGAATAATTATATATTTACCCTAATACTCTAATATAAAGATTAATTCATGAAACTACTTGAACCATTCGTCCTAGATGGTTGAACCGCTGACCCATAAATCGGTGGTGTCAACACCTAACTTTTGCTTGGTTCACCACCTGAACCTCCAATTTACCTTAATCACCCAATCAAACCCTTCCAATCCTTCTGAAATGTCAAAGAATCCAAATTTTACCCCGAGAGCCCTCAAATCAACCATTAAATTTATACGATACCAATCTAATGGCTCTGATCGACCCCCAGTCACACTTTTACCCTTAGATCAGACACCATCACCAAACTCAAAACCTTTCAAAACACCTACCCAGCAAATCTCAACTCAAAACTCCTCATTTTACCCTCTCATTAAGTAAAGATTCCATTTCGACCTCTTTTGTTAACCTAAAACACCCACAACCCATATCCTCTTGATCCAAACAAATTTGAGCCAATCAGACCATATGATTGAGACCTAGACACACCAAAACACCTATCCATAGAGTTTTAACTTAAGATTCTCTCATTTACCCCTCCATCAAACTAAGACTTCATTTTAGATCCCCTCATCGACCCAAATTGCTACGATCTTTATCCCTTGAACCAATCAGACATTACCACAAAATCCCAAACACTGTAAAATAACACCTATAAAATTTTATTCTAAAATACCTTTGTTTGCCCCCTCATCGCACCAAGATTCCATTTCGAAGCCCTATAATTAATCGAACCACTACCCTTCTAGATCCGCCCGATCTGGGCCTTATTGGGCCAATCCAACCCTACCTAGCAAGTTTGAACCAGAAATACCCCAATTTAGCCCCCCCACCCCACCCCATCTAAAAAGATTCAATTTCGATTAATCACATTAACTCATACACTCCTTGTACCCAAACCCATCTCAACACTTTGATCATCGACCAAAACCCCCGATCATTGATCCAAATCCCGGTTTGACCCCCTTGGACTAGTTTTGACCCGAATTCATAAAATTACAAAAACTACACATGCCACCGCCCCCTTAGGGCCCCAAATTGCTAAAGTGGCGAGTCGTGTCTTTGTTAACCCCAGCATAATCCTAATCTACATTCTCAGTGAAATAGAGCCCAGAAACTCGTTCTTCCCCCAACAAATTCTACGTGACCATTCACATTTTCATCTGAAGAAGAGCATCTGGAAGCTGAGACAACTCCCGATCTCTCCTATTATGCCGAATGAATTGAGGTCAAACATCCTCAGTGGCCGGAGCCTCTATTTTTGGAACATTTTGCCATTTCAATGAAGCAAGTTATTGCAGTCACCGGGGATTCATCAGTAGGACCGAAAAGCTCACAAGTGGAAGCTTGTTCTGCCTCTTTTGAATCGCCTGACCACGCTCTAACATAACTCTTTCTATCCGAAGACAAGCAATTCGAAAATCAGAAAAAGAAAAGCGTCTGAATCCTTCCTCTGCTGCATCGATTATGCTCAGGACAAAATCCCAACTCAGGTTCCTATAGTTTACTGCTTAACTGTTTCTTCGTTCAGTTCCACCGCATAGAGAGTGTTTAGAACCAACCAGAAATTTTCCGTATTTGGTATTAGATGTTTGACCTGTCCATGCATGGTGTTTACCTTGATTATCTGTCCATTTAGTGCTTATCATATATACTATTTTATGGAACTGCATATGATTTTATCGTTATTCTGTTGTTAACTGCCTACATGATTTAATGTGTATGTTTTTATTTCTATTTTGACTCGTTCGATTGAAATGGTTGGAATTGTGAGAATCCTCTGTACCTCATTTTAATCAAGGTCTAAGAGGGCTGCAGGTGTGAGATTCCAAGCCACAAGTGTTCATCACAGGAGTACCCTAAAATTAATAAAAAATACATAAAAGAAAATAGAAGAGGGGAAAAGAGTAATTATCGGGAGAATGCAGAAGAACTGAGCTAATCTCTTCAGACTTCAGGTGACAGGGTCGGGAGGTTGGTTTAACGGATAGGATGTTGGCAGAATATAGAGTAGGACATGGGTGATAAGGGCAGCAAAAAATGGAATAATGACAGAATAAGAGAAGAAAAGAAAAGTAGTAAAAATAAATAGTAGTAGAATTTCAGCATAGAATATGATAAATAAATGGTAGAATCCAATGGATAATAAAGGAATAAATATAGAAATAGGGTCCCACAAGAAATAACAAAATATAAAATTGATAAAATAAAAAAAGAGAAGAAATAAAGATATAATAATAAAAACGAATAAATAAAAAAATAAAAAATCATAATTTTTTGATAAATAATAATAATAATAATAATAATAAAATGGGTAGAATTTACTTTTTGTGTGGGCTTGTTCTTGTGGTTTGTTTTCTTTATTATTATGTTATCTGATTAATTGTGTATTTGCGATTATGCTTGTTTGGGATCACCATGTGGGCTCCACCTATTGGACCTGGGAGAGGGGTGCTTAACCCTTTTCCTCTCCCATCCGAGTCTTACCTAGACTAGTGGTGCATCGGGTTATTAGAGTCACTATTAAATAAAAATACTTTCTAATGTAAATCTCGGAAGTCCCATCGCCTCCCTTTGATTTACTTGATGGGTGGCAACTCCAATTCAGCCCAAGTGAGCCATTTTTCAATGCTCATAGACTGGCTACAACGGTTTTATTTCTTGATCAGTTTTTAAAACCTTTCTAAGAACTAAAGACCCTAACCATTGATTACGGAAATGAAAGGAATGAAATTGGGTGAAGATGAAACCACATAAATCATTAACCAAAACAATCAATAATGTATGAAATAATCCAAGACCCATGAAATAATTAAAAAACTCATCAACTAAAGAACCAGAATTGCATGGACCCGGATATAATTGATAACAAAACTAGAAGAACAAATTGAAGAGCTTATATCTAAACAAAATCAAAGGTTTTGATGAACAGAAAATGGTTAGAGTAGGACACTCCATGTGAAAAAAACAAATCAAAAGTATTGCATAGAAATTTGCAGGGTGTTAGAGTAGGACACTCCATGCACTCAAAAAGTGCAGAACAACCATTGGGATGCCAAGTTTCACATAACTCAGGTTAGGAACCTTGCAAGATCCCTATTTAGATATTGTATGATCATCTACGTTGCTAGCAAAAGCAGGGCTATGCAGAAAAGAAAATTATGCCATTCATGTTGAATGATTTTTTACCTTGCTTATAGAGTGGCCTATTAGTTGAATAGAGGTGTAGAGGCACTCGTATGGGATGGCCTAAGAGGAGGAGGAATAGGAGGTTTCCCTGGAATACCTCTTTGGTGACTAAAATAAAAAGAAGGCAGACTTGAAACATGCTTATCAACTGAAACATAAGTTGAATCTAGAGTTACTAAGTTGAAAGAAAGCTCCAAAGTTGCTTTATACTTTGATGGTATTTCCTCGAGTGCTCCAAAGTTCTTTTATACCATAGGGGATTTTTTTTGACATGATCTCTATAAAATTCACAAACTGTAGAAAACAAGCACAATCATAAATTGTTGAAACAACCTCAAGCAAAAAAGTCATGAATGAGTCTTAACCATTTAAACTGATAACCTGAAAATTGTCAAATGTTCGAGAAGGCATATGGTCATCAAACTGTTGCATCTTGTCCTAGGGTCCATCATCAAGACCAACCAAAATAATTGACAATGGATATTCACTATGAACAAAAGTGAAAATGTATCAAAACACCGTACATAATAAACTAATAACGTATGGCTATACTAATTTTGTTTTTAAATTACCTTGCTTTTAGTATTGCATTAACTGTATCCCGCTCTTGTTGACTTAATTAGCCTTGTTCTGTATTGTTGTTTCACATTACCTTGAATCACAATGTTAATGTCAAGAATTTATTAATAATTAGATGCTAGTAAGATTTCCAAGTATTCACTATTTTTTTCTTCAACTACAATGATACAAGAGAATTGCATACCTCTACTTGGTAAGGAGCTAACATGCCATCATTCTTAGAAACATCTTCCTTTAACAGCATGGTCCAAGACATTGGAAAGTGTTAGAATATATCTACCTCAACCTGTTTTCTCACATGGCCAACTCAATGTTTCTTTTGAAAGCATGGTCCAACATTGGAAAATGTTGCTTTACACTTTGTGAGTGCATGGAATGTCCTAATATAACACCCAACAAATTTCTATGCAATACATTGATTTGTTTTTCACATGTTTGTCTTAACATAAATCAACATCTAAGATTTTCTTTGAGAGAAGATAACCAAAAATTGATAAATCAACATCTAAGACACAATCAATAAGATGAATAATAGTTTAAAAGATAAGGGGGAATTTAAGATGCATTAAACTCAAGGTGGTGTTCAATATGCCAATGAGTAAAGTATTTATATCATATAACAAAAAGCTAGAAAACAACTTAATGGTATAAGAGTTATTACCAATTTGCTTTGTTGTTCAAGCAACTATTGAAGATGGGTGAACTTATACACCTTTGTAGGTATAAGCACAATATATTTTATATCCTTAATCTTGCTACTTCTATTGATGGTCATTTGATAATTGGTACTGAACTTACTCAAATGCGTAACATGTGTAGGGATCTTTCTGATGACACAATTTGAAATGGAAAATTAGACTCAAAGAAATTGATGTCATCGTTAAAGATTGTTGCCTACATTTGATTTCCTTGAAAAGTTAAAAAAAAATCATATTAGATAAATATTAACAAAATTAAAGAAAAACCTAGTCTCGACATGGTGTGATTTCTATGAATTTAATCTTTACTCTCCAATTGATTGATTTGCCGGTCAGTTCTAAGAGGAGCACATATTTCTTCCATTCTAGAGGACTTATGATTTAGTAAGAGATTCTGAATTCAAATAAAATAGGTTTCTTCAAAGTTAAATTTTATTTTTTTATATTGGTTTACCTGCTAAGTGGAACTTAAATGCTCTTTCGGTAGATAACTTAGAATGATAAAACAAAATCTGCACAAGGGACCTACAACATAACAAAGAATCTTAAATTAATTCATGATATAATCAATATATATATATAATGATATAATAAAAAGATAAAATTTAATCTGTTTATATTGGTTTACCTACCAAGCCTAAAGAATTATAGCACACTTTCTTTGAATTAGAGCTTGTAATTCCTTTGCATGGGTTTTAAAAACTACCATAGAATCTACTCATATCTTTTGAATTAGAGCTTGTAATTCCTTTGCTCTACTCACTTTCTTCATTTAGAGATAGTGTTACAGTTCCTAAAAATAAGTTAGTTGAAGTCCCAATTTCAATAGTGAAAGCTTCATTAAATTGGGTCATGTCATGGTTTTCAAAACCGGATCGGACTAGATAGTCGGACCGGAAAAACCGAGAATCGGTCCGTTTTTCCCCAAAATTGGATTTTCTCCAAAAACCATTGATTATGGTCAGCAAACCGCTGACCCAGGCGGTTAGCCATTTGAACCGTTCAGACGGTTTTGACCATTTTTATTTTTTTTTAATTTTTTTATTTTTTTTGTCAGAATGGTCGGACCTTCGACCCGATAACTGGACCCCTGACTGGTTCGATCTTCGGGTCGGTTTTAAAAACCATGGGTCATGTTATATATTGTTGGAAAGATCTTTGATTCCGCTTTCTAACGCAATAAATGATTCATCAATCAGAATTTTCTACGGAAAGTTATAAGCGACACGAATTCGGTTGATAGAGCTGACTGCATATTCGAACCTTTCAAAGAAGTGAGGTACCATGCCAAGAGGTCGGCCTAAGGATCAACACAAGGCTCCAATAGAGAATGCATACTTATGGGAAGAAATCAATGAATTAAAGTAATCTTACAATATCATACAAGGCATGATGAAAGAGGTGTTACGTAGACTCCCCGAGCAAGCCTCTACAAGCAATCCTACCGGTACAACTGTATTTATGGAGCAAACATTTGAAGAACCGAACACATCTAACAAAGTGGATCATTCTGACACATCAAGTTCTACGAGAGAAGCATCACCAAGATCAACACCTTTGCGACAAAAGCATTCATGTTGATGTTTCTGACTTTGACGGTAAGCTCGATCCTGAATTTTATTATGATTGGATTGCATCCTTAGAAACTTTCGTTGAGTGGAAAGAATTATCAAAAGAGAGAAATGTCAAATTTGTTGTTACAAAAGTCAAAGGTCATGTCTTAGTTTGGAGGCAACAATACCAACTAAGTCATGAAAGTTAGAGAAAATACAAAGACACAGTAGAGAGAATTCAAGATGAAAGGGTAAAACAGTTTGATGAATAATTTGATCGAACCTTGGACTATTTATAGATGTGTAGATAACGATTGAGTACAATACAACTATTAGAGTTTAAGTTTGTGTACAACACTCAAGGTTAAGAAATTAGTTTAAGTTGCAACAAAACTCCATCAGATATAATCTATTAGGATAAGGACAAGGAAGCGATTAGACCTTAAGTACAAAGTTCATCGCATGTAAGAATCATGCAATGAAATTTATTATGAAGTTCATCACAAGTCTCTAATACGCCCCCTTGTGAGATCCGGGAAATTCATGGCCAGCTCAAAAGAGTTGGAGTCACCACCAATTTTTTAGAGGTAATGGGCCATCACTTTCGAGTTAAAAAAAATGGTTTACCGGCCTTGATAGTGACTCCATTCTCTGCCAAGAAAAGGCACTGAACCAAAAGACTTTGGGTTCAAAGGATTGGGAGAGGGAAGGTGTTAGGCACGTGCTACTATAGCAGCCCACTACGAGAGTAATTTAGGCTCAAATTCCGACAGAAACCCGCACTAACAAGATTATCCAAAGCTCCTGAAATTTGGCGGAAATGTTCCCAAATTCACCTAGAATTGATTTGAGGTGATGTTATCATGTCTTAGGTACTAGTTTCCCTAAGACCCTTGCCTCTCTATCTTTTTTTCTCAATCCGAAGGAAGATGGGAATATAGATTTCCTAAGATTTCAGAGCTTTAAGCAACCCTAAACTAAACTAAAAGCAAAGAGATGATAGAATGAGAGGCATACTTCTCGTGTACGATCTTGAAACATGCTTTCAGTAGCCAAAAGGACTTCAAATGAAACTTGAACAAGGCATGAGCTAGGTTGGGCATTTCTGGTGTTAGGACTGGAAAACAGAGGATGAGGCTTGAACTTGGCTACAAGGATACCGAGATTTAAAACAAGCTAGGTGTGTTATGGGAGTTGGGAAATCTCTCCTCCCCTCTCCAAGCTTGAGCTGAGCCTCTATTTATAAAGAAAATGGAGGGAGATGGGTCTGAAACTCGTCTAGCTACAGTGTCTGTAGCTCAGCAGAGTTTTTTCATAAAAATGGGCAAGGATTTTGAGAGAAAGGGGGTTGCAATTGACCTTTCCTTTTTTGTGCAACAAATCTTCTCGGTTTTGGGTGGTTTCTCATGAGTTTCGTGCGTCCAATGAGGGATTGGGGCATGCCAGATGTTGCAGCCCCGTATTTGGGGCTGACAGTGGCAAAAACATAAATTTGAAGAACTTTTAAATGTTATTTTGTCTTTTCTTGATTTTAAGTAAGGACTTGTTTGGCATTTTGGGTTTTTTAAGCCTATTAGGCTCAAAATCACTGGTCCAGGTGTTTTAAAGGGGTTAAGTAAGGATCTGACGTTAGTCCCCACCCACTTAAGATCCTAAGTTGGATAGCTAATATGGTGGTTCAATCGGGTACGTAAAAAAGGTATCTCTCTTGTTTAAAGGTCAAACAGATGAATCTGGTAATGAAATTTGGGTGTGTTGGGTTTTTTGGGTCTCAGAACACAGTGGTGAGGTCTAATCGAACAAGCGGGGTTGGGAAGATTGAGATCTGTGGCTGAAAAGTTTGGATCAATAAGATTTGTTGAAATAGAATCTTTGTTTGATGAATGGTCAAATGGGGGAATTTTGGAATGAAATTTGGTGGGTAGGCATTTTCAAACATCCCAAATCTTATGGAAGTGGCGGATCTTTGATCAGAGGTGTGGATTGACTGATTTAGTTCAGATCATGGTCCTAGTTTATGGTTTTTCAATCAACGAGAGGACATGAAATGAAATCTTGCTTTTTCAACGGTCAAATGGAGGTGTTTAGAAGTGAAATCTGACATGCTAGGATTTTTTGGGTCACTGAACATGGTAGTGGGGTCTGATTGGTCAGATAGGGCTTGGATAATGGAGGCTTGTGACAAGTGAGCTTTTGATCACTAGTGCACTAGTTATTAAGTAGTATAATAATATCGTTCCCACGGGGATTTAACAAAATAAGTATTAGAATCACAATTTTTCCTAATTATTTGGACAATCAAAATTTAGGATTAAGCAAGAACTACTGAAAATAAAACTAGAACAAAGAAAATAAAAACAAGGGTGATCTCTAATTGAATATGCAAATGATAAAATCAGTAGGACTTTTGGTTCACCTAACCAATGTAATGAATATTGATGGGTCCGATTATCCAAGACTAATTGTCATTCCCATAAGCTGAGATTTTCCCAAATTTATTTAATATTCTCTCTCGAGATATACTAAACCTATGCCCATCAGGTAACCCTTCGATCTCTCGAGTAGA
>NW_010729214.1:1415270-1426518 GCF_000365185.1 Nelumbo nucifera | reverse complement strand
ATGGTTAGGCTTTCCATATCCCTAGCAAGAAAACAAATCAGTTCATGATGGAAGAATTAAAGCAAACAAAGGGGAAGAAAGAACTCTTGAATTCACCCATGGTGCTGAGATCTCCTCTTCTTGCYGCCACCTTCTTGTTGAAGTTTCTTGAATTCTTGAACCTTTCTTGAACCCTTCTTGACTGATTGCTCCTTGCTTCTTGATTCAAATCAGAAATTGAGTGATTTAGTGATGCCTAAAACTTGTCCGCCCCCTCCTTTATATAGCTTAAAAGGGAGGGGGTGGTCTCTTACTTCCTCTTGAAGTTGATCTTTACAAGAATAGAAAGTCCTATCCTAATTCTAATCGTATCTTTTTATCTAATGAACTCAATTCTCTTATCTCTCTAAGATTACATCAAGAATTTAGATCTGGAGGGACTCTTCTCAGTTTCTTGTTCTTGGATTCGTATTAGACCTCATCTGTGAATTGGGCTTCAGCCAGGCTTTTCTACAAGTTGGGCTTCAGCTACGGATTGGGCCTTCCTTTGAAATTTCCATGACTTCGGGCCCGGATTTGACTTCGATGTTGGCCGAATCTGCAAAAGCCCAAAACATGAAAGTTGTGGAATTTTCTCTTATCTTTCCAGTGGATCATGAATCAGCCCATTCGGAGTTCGGATGCGCGGGTTAGGCCCAGATTACTGAACAATGTCGAAACTGTGAAAAATCATCCGATTTGTCTTTCTTTGCTCCTGATGCCTTCTTTCATGCCCTGAACAGAAATGTGAGTCCAATTAGGTGCTAATTCAATATAAAAGACAGAATAATTGGGGATAAAAATATGATAAATTCTACTCTCATCAAATCCCCCACACTTAAACTCTTGCCCATCCTCGGGCAAGACAAAACTCACTTAAGAGGTTTAGTGAGCACATAAACTTAATGGGCCTAAAGCCCAATTTGAACTGGAATTAAGTCAGTTCATTAAAAGAAGGCAAGATAGGATTTATAATTTGATTAGGATTAGCTGAAAGAGAAGATAAGTCTTATCCATTCAAGAGTCCAGATCCAAATATCAAATTTGGATTAAGGAACTCTCTCCTATTTGAATTAGGAGGATGATTATGAGAAGGCTATAAATAAAGGGGGCGAATTCCTCAGTTACACAACACAACAATCTGCAGAGTTCTTTACTGTTCTTGCCGCCCCTACCCAGTTCGATCTCCACTTGTGGGAGTGATCAAGAATTGTTCTTGATATTGCTTCTTGGTAGAAGAAGCAATCTGAAATCGTGCTCACCAACCCTCTACTCCCTTCTTACTGAAGAATTCGGTTCTTGCTGAATTGAATGGAAGCAGGTTTTGGTTTTCTCCTTGGGTGTGAACACCTTCATTGGGAGTTACTGCTACTTCATATCAGGTATATCCCTCTCCTCCCTCTTGGTTTCAGATTTGGTCCGGTTTGGTTCAAGATTGATCATTGAAAATGCAGTTTTCTAAAATAGGGAATGTGATTCCCAGATGGGAGAGAGAAATTTTTGAAAATTTGCCTTACCTTCCTGTAAGGTTCGGCCATCCATATGATGGATCTCTCATCCCTTCAGGATTTTGTTTCAAGTGATGGATTATGATCACGGATAAGTTTTGGTGATGTGTCATAATCAAGACCATCAAAAGAGAATCAAGTAGATTTAACGATGGATTTATGGGCATTTGGGCTAAAATTTGGTTTCTTAGGGTTTAGGCATGTTTTAAAGTGATTGGTGTAGTCCGATCGGGCATCCAGAATGTAGGAGATGGGTTAAATAAGGGACTGAGCAAAACTTGGGTGCCAACACCCCTCGAGTGAAATGTCCAGGAAGGACATAAAGCTTAAATCGAAGAGAAGTAAACTGAGTGGTTTAGTGAGTAGATCCACCACTTGATCATCTAAGGAAATAAAGTGAACAAAAAGGGATCTCTTGAGAACAAGATCTCGTAAGAAGTGAAAATCAACTTTAATATGTCTAGTACAAGCATGGTTAACTAGGTTCGCAACAAGATACGTGATGCCAATGTTGTCATACCAAACCATAGGAATGTGTACAGGAAGTTGGTTTAGATCAAGCAATAAGGAACATATCCAAAGAAGCTCGATTGCAGCATTGGCAGACACTCAAAATTCTGACTCCGTGTTGGAATGAACAATAGTGGCTTGCTTCTTAAAGATCCAAGCAACTAGATTGTGCCCAAAAATAAATGAGATAGCCTCTAGTAGAGCATCTATCATCAGGATAGCCAACCCAATCAGCTTTGGAGAAAGCTTGAAGAGTTAGCGGAGCTAATGTAGAATAAAAATGCAAACCATGATCAACAGCATGCTTAAGGTAT
Organism: Nelumbo nucifera; assembly: GCF_000365185.1. The sequence continues at coordinate 1,424,168 of NW_010729214.1, read as the reverse complement.
CAAAGTATCTGCTTGACAGCAGTCCAATGTTTTTTCATTGGAGAGTGGTGGAGAAACTGACACACCTTGTTCATAGAGAAAGAAATGTCGGGCCTCGTGATGGTAACATATTGAAGAGTGCCAACAATGCTTTGATACTCAGAAGGGTTAGGCAAAGGATTGCCACTAAACTTGGAGAGCTTAGTAGTGCCAGCCATAGGAGAAGTGAGAGATTTAGCTTCAACCAAGTTGGAGTGATGTAAGAGATCCAAGATGTATCATCATTGAGTAAGGACGATGCCACTAGACTGTGGTACGACCTAGTGTGGTAATCAGATCATCAAGAGCAGAGGAGGAGGAACCAATGAGAAGAATGTCATCAACATAGACCAGCATATATAGAGTGACTGAACCCTTGTGATAAATAAACAAGGAAGGATCGGCTACTAACATATTAAAACCAAGTTAAACAAGATGAGTGTTGAGGCAAGAGTACCATGCACGTGGGGTCTGTCGAAGGCCATAGAGAGCCTTGTTAAGTTTGCAAACATATGAGGGGAAAGTCGGGTCCTCAAATCCCTTGGGTTGGCGAACATAGATCGCCTCTAATACTTAACCATTAAGGAAGGTGTTGTCAAAGTCCAATTGCCGAAATGGCCAACCAAAAGAAATGGTGACCAGTTTAACCACCGAACTAAAAGTGTTAGTGAAGTCAATGCCTAGAACCTGGCTGAACCCTTGTGCAACGAGATGAGCTTTGTAACGATCAACAAAACCATCCGCATGTCATTTTACTTTATAAACCCATTTGGTGCCGATGACATTCAGGTGTAATTAATATGGGACAAGCATCCAAGTCTAGTTATTTACAAGAGTGTTGAATTCATGGGACAGAGCTTCATGCCAAGTAGGATCTTTATATGCCTTAAAGAAACAGGATGGTTCAGTAGCAGTATCTAACAGTGCGGATAAGAGAACTTTAGGAACAAGATAATGAGATGCACCATTGGACCATGAAGGAAGAGAACCGGTCTATGATCGAGTAAGCATGTGGTGTTGGCGGGTAACTAGTGCAGTGGCATCAAGTAAATCTTGTATTAGATGAGTGTCGCATGGTGGAGGAGGAGAACTCGATGATGTTGAAGTAGCTGATGGAGGGGCCAGTGATGGTGTCGATGACAAAGAAAAAGGAGCTAATGATGGTGCTAGAGATGGTGGATCCGGCGGATCAGCTGATCATGCTACCTGCGAAGATGAGGTTGGAGACACATGAATAGTTACACCAGTATGATTCGGCGAATAAGTTAGAGGGTTATGCCAGGGAAGGAGCTCTCATTGAACACCACATGCGAGCAATATATAACCGACCAGAGGAAGGATGTAAGCACTTATATCCTTTGTTGGAGTCACTGTAGTTGATGAATATGCATCAAAGAGATCTATAAGAAAATTTGTTGCGGTTGTACGGTCGGAGAAGAGGGTAGCAAGAGCAGCCAAAGGTGCGAAGTAAATTATATTCAGGTGTCTTACCAAATAGGGTGGTGAAGGGAGAAGCTCCTTGTAACAATGATGTAGGAAGCCGATTAATCAAGTAGATAGTAGTGGAGGTAGCATCGTCCCAGAAGGAATACGGGAGATTGGAGGAAGCCAGTAGAGATCGGGTAGACTCGATGATATGTCTATGTTTTCGTTCAGTAGCACCATTCTATTCATGAGTGTGAGGGCAAGAAAGTAGGTGGGTGATGCCGTGAGCAGCCAGAAAGGTGGAAACATGTCAATACTCTCCTCCCCAGTCAGATTGTAGACATTTAATTTTTCTTTCAAACAAAACCTCTACATGACTCTTGAATTTAAGAAAAATCTCATAAACATCGGATTTATTTTGTATCAAAAACAACCATGTAAACTTACTATAATCATCTATAAAAATTACATAGTATTTGTAACCATTATGTGACTGAACCGGGGCAGGACCCCAAACATTTGAATAAAGTAATTCTAAGGGACTGCTAGACTCATTATTTGAAGAAGGAATATGTAACCTATGACTTTTTCCTAACTAACAAAGCCTCACAAACAGAAGAAACATTGCCAGGGGAGAATGGTAACCCAAACTTGGATATTACTTGCCTTATGACGCGAAGGGCAGGATGTCCCAATCTTTGATGCCAACCATTTACTATAGTGTGTTCACCGACAAAAGTAGTTGGAGAAGTGTTCTTGATGCTGACACTACCCGAAAATCAGTAAAGCCCGTCTCTACTAGGTCCTCGAAATATTGTTCTCCCCGTATAATCCTTCAAAACAAAATAATCGCAATGGAATTCAAAATAGATATCATTGTCGTGAGTGAACTTGCTAACAAATAACAAATTTTTTGAAATAGTAGGGACATGCATCAAATCATTCAACTGAAACAAATGAGAGTTACGAGAGACAGTAGAAGAACCGATGTGAGCAATTGGTAGACCTATTCCATTGCCTACTTTAACTTGTTTCGAACCACCATGTTCGGACTAATTTTGTAGATTTTCAGCATCGGGCATCATGTTGAAGGAATGGAAAGATCCATCGTATGGACGCCCAGATAAAGCGGAATAGAATGGGCGAATTTCAAAAATTTCTTTCCTTCCTACAATTGGGAATCGMATTCCCTATTTTAGAAAACTAATTTTCAATGGTCAATCTTGAATCAAGAACCAAACCAGATCTGAACAAAACAGTAAGAGAGGGAAATACCTGATACGGAGAATTAGTATACCCCAAAGAAGGTGTTCACGCCCAGAAAAGTCACCAAAGACTGCTCCCACTAAAGATGGCACAATGTAGGACGGAGCAGAATCAACAATGTTCTTCACAAGAACTGGATCCTTCGCAAGAACCCACTGGACGGCAGGTGAGCACAAATTCTTTTCAATTCTTTCACAAAGAACTAAAATCAAGAACGTTTCTTGATGACTCCCACATGAGTGGATATGAACTGCTAAAGGCGGCGGCGACAGGAAGGAGGCAGCAGGGTGAAATTGGCACATCTCACTGTATGCTGATTTCTCTCTTCTATGTTGTATCTGTATCTCAGATGAGTGTCTTTAGAGGCTGCCGCCCCCTCCTCCTTTTATAATCCTAAAGGGATCAGCTCCTAATCCTTTTAGGAGATGTTGATCCCCTTAAGTGATAAGGTAGAGTCCTTATCTAATCTGCAGATCATGATCAACCCTCCTAATTTGATTAGGAGTTTCTAGATTTGAATATGATTCAAATCTGAACTCTTACTGAGTGGATAGGGACTTTCCCTTATCCTTTAAGGCTGGTCCATATCTCAGATTCGCCCCATTCAAGATAATCTAATTAGCCCAGCTCGTATTGGGCTTTTGGCCCATTAGGTGTATGTGCTCACTTAAGCCTTCCAAATTGCTGCCTAGTTGGGCTTTTTCTGTATGGTGTGGACCCAAACGTTGATCTACACATCTGCCACAAGGGTTCGACCCAGCCTTTGTCACAAGGCCTAGCCGAATTCACTAGAAAGCCCAGTGAACCCCTTAAGCCCATCATATGGACTCTAAGGGCCCAACACTTACAATAAGTGGTCTTTGGGCCAAACCACCTTGTAACACCCAATGACTGTGGGCAGATGCAAGATTAGCCCATCAGGTTTAACCCTCAAAGGCCTTACACTTAACCTCTCAGCCCATAATGATCAAACACTGCCCGACAAGGGAGGACCTCTCCCCTGACTATAAGGTACAATGTTGCACTCTTCTCTTACATGGACTCCGAGGATTAAAACCTTTTGCAAACAATTTTGGAAACTTATAATATATATATATATATATATATTATATTGCATAAATATATTTTGCAAAACAAAATTTCAACGATTGAAATCAACTACCGACAGTGTTGGTTTCCATCAGAGAGAGTGCATTTTCCTGATCATTACCTTTGTCCGACAAAGGGGCTAATCCTGTCACTATGATCACCCACTCAGATGGGTTCATGAACCGTCGCAACATACCTAGGTTTTGACCCCCTCTAAGGGTCTCACTGATTGGCATATCAAAGATGGCCCAATCCGCCACCTAGTTCGGTGCCATAATCGAGTCTAGGGGTCAGGTGTAACATTACAGTTTTGCCCACTAGTCGCCAAGGTCCAGGGCAATACTGGAATTCTGGTCCAGTTCAAGGTCTCAAGCTAATCCCACACTGCATGTACCTCGGGTGTCACCCTAGTGACAGAGACAGGCCACACCAACCGACTTGGTGGCACATCAGTGTCAGCCTTATCAGGATAGGTCTCCCCAGACCGACCCACTCATTGTGAACGTTCTAAACCAACACAAGTCTCGTAAGTGTGTGGTTTTAAGGGTATTACACAGAAACACACCACATGGCATGAATCAAATATGCACTTTATCCATTTACAATAAATGTCATAAGTACATCAAACTGATTGGAGCTAAGGGCATATACAAAACTGTCTAATAGCTCCCACTTGCACTTAGGTCCAATCTGGAATAAGCCAGAGTCTCATATTTTCCACGTGTTTCTCAAACACTTTCTGTGTGAGTGGCTTACTCAATGGGTCTGCAACATTCTCCGCTGAAGCTACATTCTGAATCAGGACGTCCCTCTACCAACAATCTCCCATAGTACGCGGTACTTCCTCTCGATGTGGTTGGACTGGGCTCGTGGCTCCTTAGCCTGAGCAATGGCCCCATTGTTGTCGCACAACAACGGGATGGGTGATGTGTTGGATGGAACTACTCCCAACTCTTGGGGAACTTATTCATCCACACTACTTCCTTGGCAGCCTCACTTGCGGCAATGTATTCGGCTTCGGTTGTGGAATCCGCCGTGGACCCCTGTTTGTTGCTTTTCTAGCAAACAACACACAATCCTATCGTGAATACATAACCAGATGTAGACTTTCTATCATCTGGGTCTGACTGGAAGTCAACATCAGTATACCCTTGGATCTGTAGTGATGTACCATCGAATACAAGACAAAACTCTTTTGTCCTTCGAAGGTTCTTAAGTATGCATTTCACAGTGGTCCAATGCTTCTGCCTTGGGTTGGCCTGAAATCTGCTTACTACACTCACCGTGTGAGCAATATCGGGGCGAGTGCACAACATGACATACATGATGCTCCCCACGACTGAGGCATAGGGAACACTCCTCATGTCCTCAATCTCCTCAGATGTTTTGGGAGACATTTTCTTGGAGAGAGTAACTCCGTGCCTGAAAGGAACGATTCCCTTCTTGGAGTTTTCTATGTTGTACCTTTTGACGATTTTGTCAATGTAAGCAGATTGGGATAATCCTATTATCCGCTTCGATCTATTTCTATAGAGTCGAAGACCCAATATATAAGATGATTTTCCAAGATCTTTCATAGAGAATTGCTATGAAAGCCATACTTTGACCAAGGTCAACATTCCCACATCATTCCTAATGAGTAAGATATCATCCACATACAGAACCAAGAACGTAACCTTATCCCCACTGGGCTTCCTGTATACACAGGGCTCATCCGGGTTCTGCTCAAAATCAAAAATTTTGACGGCAGAGTCAAACCGAATGTTCCAACTCCAAGAAGCTTGCTTAAGTCCATATATGGATCTATTAAGTTTACATACCATGTGTTCCTGACCAGCAGCATTGAAGCCTTGCGGCTGCTGCATGTAGATATCTTCAGTAAGATCTCCATTCAGAATATGGTTTTGACATCTATTTGCCAAATCTAATAGTCATGGTATGTTGCTACAGGTAGAAAGATCCTAATGGATTTAAGCATGGCCACGGGCGAAAAGGTTTCCTCATAATCGATGCCCTCTTTCTGAGTATACCCTTTCGCCACCAAGCGAGCCTTGTAGGTCTCAACATTGCCATCGGGGCCCTTCTTCTTCTTATAGATCCATTTGCAACCAATTGCTTTTACCCCGGCGGGCAGATCTACTAGAGTCCAGACTCCATTGGCCTCCATTGAGTCCATCTCAGCTCTCATGGCATCTACCCACTTCTGGGAATCTATGTCCAACATATCTTCGGTGTAAGTCACATGATCCTCCTCACAAGTCAAGGCTTCCACCAGGTAAGTATCCTGGTCATAACTATAACGGACTGGTGTCCTGGATACCCGGGCAGATCTTTTAGGTTGGTCACTACCTGGAACATGTGGGACATCTCCCACTACTCCTAAGATCTCGTCATCAAGAACAACTTCCTGACGATGATTATTCAGGATGTAATCCTCCTTCAAGAAATGGACATTCTGACCATAGAACACCTTCTGTTCTCTTGGGTCATAGAATAGATAGCCCATAGAGTTTTTGGGGTAGCCTACAAATAGGCAACGACTGGTTCGGGATTCCAATTTGTCTGGGCTCGTTCTTTTAACGTGTGCTGGAAAACCCCAAATATTCAAGTGTCTGACACTTGGTTTCTTTCTGCTCCAAAGTTCATAAGGAGTGCTCGGAACCGATTTGATTGGAACTCTATTCAGCACATAAATCGTAGTATCTAATGCGTATCCCCAAAAGGATGTGGGTAACTCCGAGTGTGCGAGAAGTGATCGAACCATATCAAGTAAGGCCCTATTCCTCATCTCTGAAACACCGTTAAGTTGTGGTGTAGCATGGGGAACTAACTATGATACTATCCTGTTGACCTTCTGGTAGTCCTTGAATTCGTCAGAGAGATACTCGCCACCTTGATCGGATCGAAGGGTCTTAATTTCTCTCCCCAACTGTTTCTTGACCTCTTGTCTAAACTCCCTAAATTCGTCAAGTGATGAAGTATACATGTTGGTTACGACTCCTAACATTCAGGGGTCCGCATACATCACTATGTATGAGGTCAAGCATGCTGGTACATCTTTCAGGCTTGCCGCCGAATGGCCGTTTTGTCATCTTACCACGAATGCAAGGCTCACAGGTGGGAAGATCTTCTACAGTTAGAAAATCCAAAGGACCATCCTTTACCARCCTTGTGATTCGGTCAATACCGATATGACCAAGACGGTAATGCCACAGGCACGTGGGACTAACGTTATCACGAGTTCTCTTGGGAACGTTAACTGACGTAGTTTCGGCTATGTTGGTTTCTAGAGAAGGATGCAGAACATAGAGACCRTTCTCCAGTTCCCYRTATGCGATGAATTTGTTGTTTCTTTTAATAGTAATCGTATTACTAAAGAAAACGGAATATCCATCAGCACACAATTTTGAAACAGAAATCAAAATTCTCCTTAAATTTTATACATAAAGACAATCTTTAAGTACAAGTGATCATTCTCTAAAAAACATATCTACGGTTCCGATGGCCGCAGCTGCAATGCTTGCAGAAGTTCCCAAGAAGAGCGTCACCTCTCCCTCACTCAGTCTTCTACTTATTCTGAAACCCTGCAATGTGTTACATGCATGAGTCGAAGCCCCGGAGGCAATACACCAGAAAGCAGAAGTAACCAACAAATTGGTTTCTATGACACAGGATTTGGGATTACCTTTCTTGGATTCCAGGTAGGCAGGATAGTTCCTTCTCCAGTGGCCGGTTTGGTGACAATGGTGACAGGCATTGGATGCCTTGTCCTTCTGTCTCTTTGATTTGTTGCCCTTTTTCTGGGGCCTCTTCTTAGACCTCCTCTTCTTGCCACGCTTGCCTGCTTCCATAAGCATGGCGACGGGCTCATCCTTACGAATCGGTTCCTCAGCTCGTTGCAACATATTCTTGAGCTCTTGTAAGCTGACATTCAGCTTATTCATGTTATAATTCATGACAAACTGATTGTAGGATGGAGGTAAAGAATTCAGAATGGCATCTACCTTGGTGACGTGGTCTAGCCCGGACCCTAGGGCTTCCAACTCGTTTATGTATCCCATCATCCGAAGACAATGGTCATGCACTTGCTGTCCCTTGGTCATTTGAGCGGTTATGAACTGCTTCAAGACTTTCTGCCGAGTAGAACGATTATGCTCTTCGTACATAGTTTTCCGTCTGTCCAATATGTCCTTGGCCAATTCGATCTGATCGAACTGCCTCTATATTGGATTGTCCAGAGAAGCTATGATATAGCAGCAGGTCAGGGAGTTCTTTCCCTCCCACTCAAGGTAGTCCCTTCTGCGGGCCTCAGAAGCTCGATCACCCGAATGCTCTGGGGCGGGGTTTTTGGCAACTTTATCCAATTTTTCAGAAGTCAGTAACAACATGAGGTTACGGTACCAGTCAGCGTATTTAGAGCCTTTAAGTTTGTTGTCATCAAGAAGCTTGGCGAATTGTTCGTTAGTCATTTTCTGGTAAAATAGAAAGACATTAGTCCACAACCTAATTTGATTCATGTTATCTACATAGATAAGGCTTTTAATCTATGTCCCATTTCCATTTGTTCATCACCGGGATTTCCTTCCTATCTCAGTGACGAAGACCACGACAATTACGTCTATTGGAAATGTGGGAAACCACATAGGGTGCATGGAGCCAACTGTTTCAGCTGCATAACCACACCACCTTTTTGTGAAGGATCATATCCACTCATCACATGAGCTTTCCCTTTGGCCTCTGTCAGACAAGGTTCATAGCCGTTAACAGGTAAACCTTTCTGTCCAGTGAGTGCTCACCCATCATATTCGGCCACGCCAAGGTACCGTGAGAGAGTTCCCATTTTCTGGTGAAGCCCCTCCCACATCGGTATATGACATCTCTATCATCAAATGAAACAATCCAACAGATCCAACAACAAATCGGTTGACCCATTTTCTGGTGCTTACCCTCATCACTTGAAGGACCCGTCTTCATGCTAATGACGGAAGGCCTTTAGAGAGTCCATCATATGGATCTCCCTATCACATGCACTCATATTTCAGGAGGGAACAAGTTACGCCCTAGTTTTAGGTCAAACCTGAGTGGCTCCCACTGGCTTTC
>NW_010729214.1:1402190-1415075 GCF_000365185.1 Nelumbo nucifera | reverse complement strand
CATATCTGCATGGGCCAAGTGCTTATGGCCCATGAACACAGCACATCACACATCCATACATCACATGCAGGAAGAATTGATCCAATCAATTAAATATCTGTAAAGCCCATTTTATAGCCCATTTAAAGTCCATAATATTAACATTTAATATTATCTAGGTATATGGGCTGAATAGCAATTAGCAGTTCGGCCCATATAGCTTTCATGCGAATGGTGGGCTTTTGTAGTTTTAACAATTTAAAACTAGGCCTTACAGGTTGGGCTGAATTAATACTTGCAATTAAACATCAATCCCTGACCCAAAAGTGGGAGAAATCAGGACTGAAATCAGCCCCCATCGAACCCTAGATTCGGTCCAAATCTGGTTCGAATTGGTCTGGGTTTGATTTTTTTAATTCAAGAATTAATTCAAGATTAATGATCTGAAATTAAATACTGATAAAGAAAAAACATAAATCAGTCAAGTAGGGCTGTTCGCACACTCCATCCTGCAAAACAGAGGTTAGAACACAGTTTGCAGTTTCTCAAACTGCAAATCGCAGATGGCAATTTTCATGTCTGCGAATTCTCCTTCCAGCGCTGCCAACTTCGATCCAAAAAAGGTACAGAAATAGAAAAACCTAATTTTCTATTAATTATTACATCAGATCGAATCCTATACATTCAGTCTAATATATATACATATATATATATATTTATATATATATTTACAGACCAAATGTAAAGAATAAACAAGAATCTGCAAATTGTAGATATCCACGAGCCAATAATAAAAGATTTCGATCTCCATTGTACAAACAACCCATAAATAAAGAAAATTATAAAGAACCATTCCATATAAAATTCAGATTTTTGTAAAATTTAATTCCAGATCATTCGCCCATATTTATGGGAACACTTTCCCAAAAAAAAAAACAAAATCTGCGCAAATAGGGTAGAACGCCTTCTGCCCATTTGCGCAAGTTCAGATCTGAACAATTTTGATTCAAGATTTGAACCAGGGCTCTGATACCACTGAAGGAATAGAAAGATCCATCATATGGACGCCCGAATAAAGCAGAATAGAATGGGCGAATTTCAAAAATTTCTTTCCTTTCTACAACTGGGAATCACATTCCCTATTTTAGAAAACTAATTTTCAATGATCAATCTTGAATCAAGAACCGAACCAGATCTGAACAAAATAATAGGAGAAGGAAATACCTGATACGGAGAATTAGTATGCCCCAACAAAGGTGTTCACGCCCAGAAAAGTCACCAAAGACTGCTCCCACTGAAGATGGCGCAGTGTAGGACGGAGCAGAATCAACAACGTTCTTCACAAGAACTGGATCTTTTGCAAGAACCCACTAGATGACAGGTGAGCACACTTCTTTTCAATTCTTTCACAAAGAACTAAAATCAAGAACGCTTCTTGATGACTCCCACGTGAGTGGAGATGAACTACAAAAGTCGGCGGCGGCAGGGAGAAATTGGCATAGTCTCACTGTTTGCTGATTTCTCTCTTCTGTGTTGTATCTGTATCTCAGAAGAGTGTCTTTAGAGGCTGCCTTCCCCTCATCTTTTTATAATCCTAAAGGGATCAGCTCCTAATCCTATTAGGAGATGTTGATCCCCTTAAGAGATAAGGTAGAGTCCTTATCTAATCTGCAAATCATGATCAACCCTCCTAATTTGATTAGGAGTTTCTAGATTTGAATCATATTCAAATCTGGACTCTTACTGAGTGGATAGGGACTTTCTCTTATCCTTTAAGGCCGATCCATATCTCAGATTCGCCCCATTCAAGCTAATCTAATTAGCCCAGCTCGTATTGGGCTTTTGGCCCATTAGGTGTATGTGCTCACTTAAGCCTTCCAAATTGCTGCCTAGTGGGGCTTTCTCTGTATGGCGTGGGACCCAAACGTTGATCTACACATCTTCCACAAGGGTTCGGCCCAGCCTTTGTCACAAGGCCTAGTCGAAATCATTGGAAAGCCCAGTGAACCCCTTGAGCCCATCATATGGACTCTAAGGGCCCAACACTTACACTAAGTGGTCTTTGGGCCAAGCTACCTTGTAACACCCAATGACTGTGGGTAGATGCAAGATTAGCCCATCAGGTTTAACCCTCAAAGGCCTTACACTTAACCTCTCATCCCATAATGATCAAACACTGCCTGACAAGGGAGGATCAACTGCCGACAGTTTTGGTTTCCATTTCCCCGATCATTGCCTTTGTTCGACAAAGGGGCTGATCTTGTCACTATGATCACCCACTCAGATGAATTCTCGGACTGTCCCAACATACCCAGGTTTTGACCCCTTCTAAGGGTCTCACTGATTGGCATATCAAAGATGGCCCAATCCGCCACCTAGTGCGGTACCATAATCGAGTCTAGGGGTCAGGTGTAACATTCCAGTTTTGCCCACTAATCACCAAGNGGGTCAGGTGTAACATTCCAGTTTTGCCCACTAATCACCAAGGTCCAAGGCAATACTAGAATTCTGGTCCGGTTCAAGGTCTCAAGCTGATCCCACACTACATGTACCTCGGGTCTCACCCTGGTGGCAGAGACAGGCCACCCCAACCGACTTGGCGGCACATCAGTGAGCCTTATCAAGATAGGTCTCCCCAGACCGACCCACTGGCTGTGAACGTTCTAAACCAACAGAAGTCTCATAAGTGTCCGATTTTAAGGGTATTATACAAAAACACACCACATGGCATGAATCAAATATGCACTTTATCCATTTACAATAAATGTCATAAGTACATCAAACTGATTGGAGCTAAGGGCATACAAAACTATCACATGTGATGTGTTGCGCCAAAGTTCGGATACCATGTGGGATCAAAATTTGAAGAGAACCCTCCATGATAAGCAGTAAGTGTAAATTCTTCAGTTTGTATATTATTAAAGTTGAGATCGTACCGTTTGCGACATTTCATTGCTTCGTGTCTAGGGGTGTTGCAAACTTGACAAATAATAGTAGAATGTGAAGGAATGAGAGATCCATCATATGGATGGCCAAACCCTGCAGGTAGGTTGGGTGAAATTTCAAAAATTTCCTCTCCCCTCATTTAGGAATCACATCCCCTGTTTTAGAAAATCTACATTTTCAATGATCAATCTTGAACCATAAACCGAACCAGATCTGAAACCAGAAGCAGGAAAAGGATATACTGGATACGGAGAAACAATATCTCTCAATGGAGGTGTTCATGCCCAAGGAAGGAACCAAAGACTGCTCCCACTGAAGATGACGCTGTGTTGGGTGGAGCAGAATCAGCAGTGTTCTTCAAAAGAACCATATCCTTCGCAAGAATCAGCTGGACGGCACGTGGGCACGACTTCCAATCAGCCATTTCACAAAGGACTGATATCAAGAACCGTTCTTGATCACTCCTACTGTTGCGGAGATGCACTGACAATGGTGGCGGCAGCATGAAGAAGGCAATAGGGAGAAATCGGCACAGTCTTACTGGAAGTTGTTTTCTCTTTTCTATAGGTGAGAATGTTGTGATGCCAAGAGGATGCCGCCCCCTCCTAATTTTATAAACTTAAAGGGATCAACTCATAATCTCATTAGGAGTTGCTGATCCAAAATATTTGGATCTGAATTCCATTCAAGTGATAAGGATTGACCCTTATCTTATCTGCAGATTAGATCAACCCTCTTTCAATCTTATTAGGAGGTTTCCAGATCTAAATAATCTTATTTAGATCTAGACTCTCTGAGTGGATAGGGTTAAGAACCTATCTTATCTGCTAATCTAATATAAGATAAGCCCATTTATTTAACAGATCAAATCAACCCAGTTCGAAATGGGCTTTAGGCTCAATAAGTGTATGTGCTCACTTATCTTTCCAAACTGCTGTCCAATTGGGCTTCCTTGTATGGCATGGGACCCAAGCATTGATCTACACATCAGCCACAAGGGTTTGGCCCAGCCTTTGTTACAAAGCCTAGTTGAATTCACTAGAAAGCCCAGTGAACCCCTTAAGCCTATCACATGAACTCTATGGGCCCAATGCTTACACTAAGTGGTCCCTGGGCCAAGCCACCTTGTAACACTCAGGGACTGTGAGCAGATGCAAGATTAGCCCATCAGGTATTACCCTCAATGGTCTTACACWTAACCTCTCAGCCCATAATGATCAWACAYTGCCCGACAAGAGATGACCTCTCCCTCGGCTGCAAGGAACAATGCTGCACTCTCCGCTCACATGGATCTCGGAAATTAAAACCTTTTGCAAACAATTTCAAACCATAATATATATTTATATCCATATATAAAATATATTTTGCAAAACAAATTTCAACGATTGAAATCGGCTGTCGGTAGTCTTGGATTCCATCAGAGAGAGTGCATCCCCGATCATTACCTTTGTCTGACAAAGGAATTGATCCTGTCACTATGATCACCCACTCAGATGAATTCTCAGACTGTCCCAACATACCCAGGTTTTGACCCCCGCTAAGGATCTCACTGATTGGTATATCAAAGACAGCCCAATCCGACACCTAGTGCAGTATCATAATCGAGTCTAGGGGTCAGGTGTAACTTTCCAGTTTTGCCCACTAATCTCAAAGGTCCAGGGCAATACTGGAAATCTAGTCCAGTTTAGGGTTTTAAGCAAACCTACACTGCATGTGACTCGGGTCTCACCCTAGCAGCTGAGACAGGCCACCCCAACACTTGGTGGCACACCAGTGTTAGCCTTAGCAGGATAAATCTCCCCAGACTTATCCAACGGCTATGAACATTCTAAACTAACATGAGTCTCATTAAGTGTCAAGTTTAAGGGTATTACACAGAAACACACCACAAGAACATGAATCAAATATGTACTTTATTCATTTACAATAAATGCCATAATGTACATCATTCTGATTGGAGCTAAGGGCATACAACTGTCTAACAGAATGACCACAACCTCTACCTCCATTATCATTGAAATGGTCACCGCCCCGACCGTAGCCTCTGCATCGGGTATTTGAGAAATTCCGGTTCTGCTCTTGGGAGGACTGGCTTTTTCCTTTGTAGGAAGTGTGATTGGTTCGGGTCAGAGATTGGGTATGATGCTGTTCCATCCAAGATTCATGACTAAGTAGAATTCCTAAGACATCATTGATGCCTAGTTGGTCTATATCAAGCCGATTGGTTTTAGTGGTAACAACCGTTTCAAATTCTGGACCTAGTCTAGCTAATACATCAAGTATAAGATCTATAGAGCTAACAGGATTGCCTACAACAAACAAATTATCAGAAAGACATTTGGCTTGACTAATGTACTTAGTAATAAAGAGAGTATCATTCTTAAGACTTTGCAGTTGTCTGCGCATCTGAAGTATGCGAGAGCGGGAATATGCAAAAAAAGATTTTGCAAGAGCAGTCCATACCTCATGAGAAGAATGAAGGCCCACTACTTGAGAGAAAATTCCCTCCCTGAGTGTGGAGATAATCCAACTAAGAACAAATTGGTATTGCTGAAACCACTCAGCAAAGGAAAGATTTGGTACCCGATATTGTTAGGTTGACTCGAATCAGCAATTCTCTTGGAGGAGCCTTGATCGATCCATCAATAATACCGATGACCTTGTGAGTATAGAAGACCGGAAGTAGTTGTGCTTTCCATAACAGATAGTTTTCTTCTGTTAGTTTGATCAAGAGATAATGTGACGAAGTCGAAATTGAAGAAGAACTCATACCACTAGAATGATAAGTATTGGACTGAGAGCTTTGAATTGAATTCTGAATTGAGCCTATGTCGCTGTTGGAAGCCATGGAGTCATGGCTCTGATACCATGTTAGAGAAATATGAAGACACAGTAGAGAGAATTCAAGATGAACGGGTATAACGGTTCGATGACTAATTTGATCAAATCTTGGACTATTTATGGATGTCCAGATAAAAATTGAGTACAATATAGCTATTAGAGTTTGAGTTTGTGTACAACACTCAAGGTTAAGAGATTAATTTAAGTTACAACAAAACTCCATCAGATAGAGTCTATAAGCATAAGGATGAGGAAGCGATTAGACCTTAAGTACAAAGCTCATCACATGGAAAGATCATGTGATGAACTTTATTACGAAGTCCATCGTAAGTCTCTAATAGTGAAGGAAGAGGAATTCAATGAGTTAATACTTAGGCCGAAATGAAAATAAAATTAGACGAGAAGTTCCTCCCTTTTGATTATTCTCAAACTCTCTATCAAAAGTTTCATCATCTCCGCCAAAATAGTGATCAAGGTGTATTTTATTATACTGAAGAATTTTATAAATATTTAAGTTGGGTGAATCTACGAGAAACTGATGATGAATTAGTTTCAAGGTATTTAAGTAGTTTAAAATTATCCATTCAAGATAAAATAATTTTACACCACTTAGGTAGTCTTGAAGAAGCTTACCAAATGGCTCCGAAGGCGGAAGAGAAATTAAAAAGGGCTTCCCTTAAGCAAGTTGAGAAAACAACTTTTGGAGAAAGGAAAATAATGATCCAAACACTTGATCAACCCAACCAACAGAATGGGAAGGGCTTGAAGGAACATGAAAAGAGTCGTAATGAAGCCTGAACAAGTGAGTGTTTCTGGTGTGGAAAGAAATGGCATTTGCCTTATGAATGTCCTTCTTGGAAGTTTAGCAATCGACTGAACTTAATTGATGAAAATGATGAAGAAATTATCCCTACTGAAGAAGATGAAAATGAAGCTAATGAGGAATTATGCGACCCAGATAGTGGCGCCGAGAGTCTTGTAATTAGACGAATTTTGGCTGCCCCTAAAAGTAAGGAAGATGACCAATGGTTGCGTAGTAATATCTTCCATACTTTTTGCATTGCTTATGGTAAGAAGTGTTTAATTCTAATTGATTCGGGGAGTTGTGAAAATATGGTGGCTAGGGAAATGGTTGAAAGACTAAAATTAAAATGTGTGAAACACCCTAAACTATATAAAATTTCATGGTTTATGAAAGGGGGTGAAGTTCCAATCAATGAATGGTGCTTAATAAAATTCTCAATAGGAAAATACAATGATGAGATTTGGTGCGATGTATTTCTCATGGATGCATGCCATCTTTTTCTTGGGCGTCCTTGGCAATATGATAGAAAGGTCCAACATGATGGTAGGAAAAATATTTATTCCCTTTTTTTCAATGGAGTAAAGTATATTTTGACTCCTTTGAAGGAAATACCTTCAAGAGTGACTAGAAGAAAATTGTAGTCTTTTATCCCTTAAACAATTTGAGGACACTTGCAAAGGAGGTTCTATTGTTTATGCCATTGTAGTTCATGAGTCCATTAGATTGGAAAAGAAGAAAGAAATACCTACATGTTTAACAAAACTCCTTAGCGAATTTAGTGATATCACACCTGAGTGAACTACCACCTATGCGTGATATTCGATATCGTATTGACCTAGTTCCTGGTAGCCCTTTACCAAACTTACCCCATTATCTTATGAGTCCGACAGGACATGCTGAACTTCAAAGACAAGTACATGAATTGTTAAATAAGGGATTTATTCAAGAAAGTCTCAGCCCTTGTGTTGCACCTGCCCTTCTTACACCCAAGAAAGATGGGACTTGGAGGATGTGTATGGATAGCCAAGCGATTAATAAAATAATAGTTAAATACTATTTTCCTATTCCTTGACTTGATGACATGTTATATATGTTTCATGGAGAAAAGTATTTTCAAAAATTGACCTTAGAAGTGGGTATCATCAAATCAGTATCCAATCCGGGGATGAATGGAAAACTACTTTTAAGACACGAGATGGTTTTTATGAGTGGTTGGTTAGATATGCCTTTTGGATTGTTTAATGCCCCTAGTACTTTCATGAGGTTAATGAATCAAATTTTAAGACATTTTATTGGAAAATTTGTGGTTGTTTATTTTGATGACATTCTTATATTTAGATCTTCACCTTGTGAGCATATTAACCATGTGAAACAAGTGTTGCAGGCTTTGCGCAAGGAGAAACTATACATTAATCTCTAAAAGTGTTCTTTCATGACTGATAACGTAGTGTTTTTAGGCTATGTTGTCTCATCTCAAGGTATGAAGGTTGATGGCTAAAAGGTCAAAGCTATTGTAGAATGGCCAAGCCCAAAATCAATAATAGAAGTGAGAAGCTTCCATGGTTTAGTTACTTTTTATAGGTAGTTATTAAGAATTTTAGTACAATCATTGCCCTCGTAACTGATTGCATGAAGTCCAAAATTTTTGTTTGGACAAATGAAGCTGAAGATAGCTTTAATCTAGTCAAGAAAAAGCCCACTGAAGCATCCATTCTAGCCTTACCTAATTTTAAGTATTTGAGGTAGAATGTGATGCATCTCATGTAGGGATTGGGGTTGTCTTAAGTCAAAAGGGACACCTAATACCTTTCTTCAGTGAAAAGCTAAATGAATCCAAGAGACGTTATTCCACTTATGACCTTGAATTTTATGCTATAGTGCAGGCTTTAAGCTTTTAGCGCCGTTACCTCATTCACAAGAAGTTTGTACTATACTATGATCATGAAGCTCTTCGTTTTCTAAGTGCTCAAAAAAAGCTCAATGCTAGACATGCCAAGTGTTTCTTACCTCCAAGAGTATACATTTGCAATTCATCACAAGTTGGGCACTAAGAATAAAGTAGCTGATGCACTCAGTCGAAATGTTTGTCTTTTGAAAACTTTATCCTTTGAAATAACTGGGTTTGATCTTTTACCAGAAAATTGTAAGACTAACCCTTACTTTGGTAAGATATGGGATGAATGCAAAGCTAAGAAAAATGATAAATTCAACATTTTGGATGGTCACCTTTTTAAAATAAACCAACTTTGCATTCCAAAAGGATCCCTATGATTGCAAGTTATAAAAGAACTACATGGTGGAGGCTTAGGTGGCCATTTTGGAAGATATAAAACCATTGCTATGGTTTGTGAACATCACTTTTGGCCTAAATTAAACTGAGATGTAGAGCAGTTTGTTCAACAATGTGTGATATATCAAAGGGCCAAAGGAAAAACTCAAAATCATGGACTTTACCAGCCTCTACCCATTCCAACTCAACCATGGGAAGACATAAGTCTGGATTTTGTGCTTGGGTTGCCAAGAACAAAACAAGGATTTGATTCTATCTTTGTAGTGGTTGATAGATTTTCAAAGATGGCTCATTTTATTGCATGTAAAAACACTACAAATGGTTCTCATATTGCTCATATTTTTTTTGAGAAATTGTTCAATTGCATGGTGTACCTAAGAGCATCACCTTTGATAGAGACATGTTATTTGTAAGTCATTTTTGGCACACTTTGTGGAAACTCATGGGCACTCGACTTCAATAAGTGCATACCATCAACAAACTGATGGACAAACTGAAGTAGTGAATTGTTCTCTTGGTGATTTACTTCGATGTCTAGTAAGTGATCATCCCTGCCAATGGGACTTTGTTTTGCCTCAAGCTGAATTTGCATATGACAGTTCTAAGTGTCGATCTACTAAAAAGACCCCATTTGAAGTAGTCTATGGAAGGAGTCCAAGTCATGTACTAGATAGAGTACCATTTCCTAATTCAGGTAGGAGTAGTATAGAAGTTGAGGAACTTGCCAATCACATCTATGAAATTCAATAGCAAGTTAGAGTGAATCTCGAAAAGGCAAATAAGCAATACAAAGAAGCTGCAAATGTTCATTGTCAATACTTCGAATTCCAAGAAAGTGATTTGGTCATAGCATATTTGAGGAAGGAAAGGTCCCCAACAGGTAGGGGTGGCAATGAGCCGAGCTTTTCACGAGCTACTCGAGTTCGGCTCATGAAAAGCTCGACTCGACTCGCTTTCAATCAAGCTTCGAGCCGAGCTCGAGCCTAATAGAGCTCAGCTTGTGAGGCTCGCGAGTTGAGCTCAAATATATATATATATATATATATATATAATAAAATTATAGAAAATAATATATATATAATAAAAATATTATAATTCTTAATTTTTTAAATATCAAATAAAAAATACTTTTTATATATAATTTTTTATTTTTATAAAATATTTTTCCTCAAATCGAGCTCGAGCTCGAGCCTTATACAACCTTGGCAAACCGAGCTCAAGCCTCATAATAAATTCTTAATTTGTACAAAAATTCAGTGGGATCTGAACCAAGCTCTCTGCAATCTCTTGTACTGCAAGGTTCCTCTCTACATGCCCTACTTGTTCCCCATAGGAGGAAGGCCTCTGTTGTCGCTGGTAAAAATCGAAGGTACCAAATCCTGCAGGCTGGGATAGATGTGGATTAGTGCCACTGCGGACCAACTGACCAGACTCCACCAATATACATAATAGAGTGCTGCACATGACGCACTTATGAATTTTGATACCCTTCCCCCTCCAACCTTGAACAAAACTTTTGCATTAATACCTCACACGTGAAAATCCAAAGTCAGAGACGTATACAATACATCATACATGTACCAAATACAGATCAGATTAATTTCTGCACATCGACTCATCATCAATAATCCATCACTGTCCCACCAATCACAGGGTTCTTTTTCGGCTAATTAAGTTGTATATTCACCTCCATCCATCACTATTTATTTATTTATTAATTCCCATCATATATAAGAAGGGGATGCTGCTCTACATTGTATCCATCCATCACCAGTTCACCACAACTCTGATTCTCTGAAACCCAGAGAGATGGAAGCTGAATCGGCTAGAGGCCCATCTTCTTGTTGCATTCTTTTAGCCTTTCTCTTTCTGATGGTCTTTAGCTCATCAAACATGAAGACCTGCACCTGCTTAGCGACAAACACTAGCAACCCCAACACCACCGACTTCATTCGAACTTCCTGTGGTGTGGCTACGTACCCACAGCTTTGTTACACTTCTCCCTCTTCCTTTGCAAGTTCCGTTCAAGACAGCCCTAGGAGGCTGGCTCAAACAGCACTAAACATAAGCATAACAAGCGAATCCACATCAGCCTTGGTCTCCAAGTTATCACAACGCCGTGACCGGAAAACTAGGGAGGCGGCCACCGTGAAGGACTGCGTCGACCAAATTGGGAACTCCTACATTGATGAGCTCAAGCAATCTCTAGAGCAGTTGCAGAAGCTGCAGGGACCTGGCATTGATTTCAAGATGAGCAACATAAAGACATGGTTGAGTGCAGCTCTGTCGAATGACGAGACATGTATGCAGTCTATTCCAGCTGTTGTTCCCAATATATCGTGTCCATCTTTTTTAAGAAAAATGTCTCTCCCTGCATGTACAAAGTACAAACATTTCTTTCAGATATTATGAATAGGACAACAAAGCTAGACTTACTCTCAACTATACAAACCATCACCATCCAAGTACACATTGTTCTTCTCAATGTATGAATATATCCATTAAATTGCTTGTTGGATTTTAACCTCATAAGAGATTAAATCCAATGGGTTTGATTGGTCAATTACATGAGAAATTGTACCTACACACTTGATTGAAAAATCAGTTTTCTCTTACAAAACCCAGTTTTGAACTTTTCTCATATTGGAAAATTATAAGTTTTGTTTTCAGTATTTCAATAGAATCTGATTTACACTCCATAGAATTAGTAGAGGAGAGTATGGGGATTCGATACCGCGCAACGCGCGCACACACGTGTGTGTAGCGCAATGAGGCGCTTTAGAGGCGCATCGTTGATGAGATCAACGGTCACGATTCGATCGGGTGTGATCAAGAGGCACAATTCAAAATTAACAGTCACTAACTATTAACTACTTTTTAAACAGTCACAATGTTTGAAATTGTGACTGTTCAAGGTGCCTTGTCTAAACCAGCACCTACCTTTCCTTTATACTTCTTCACAAATTATTTAAGGAGCATGAATTAGACTCCAAAACACACAATTTCAAAATTCACTCTCTCTCTCTCTCTCTCTCAGTCCGGTCTACTACAGTCTCACAGAAGGTTTCTTTGGAGACTCTTCAACTTTGTTGGTTGCAGATTCTTGCCCAAGGCTCTATTGTATCCTGGGAACGAATTTGCATGTAACCCAACAGCAAACTCAATAAAACTGAGTGGGGGCAAATAACGTTCTAAAGATAGTGTCTTCAGACGCGCCATAAAGCTTTTCCTCCAAAGTTACAGTGACTTCATTTTCTCCAACAATTTTAGAACGTTATTCTACAATGGAGGCGGAAGCAAGCATGACTTCGATCAAGATGATGAACCAAGATCTTGTTCGACTAGACCAGTTCGATGGAGCAAATTTCAGCCGATGGAAAGACAAGATGATCTTTTTTCTGACTACACTGAAGCTATACTATTTGCTGAACCCGAAACTGCAATCACTTCCTGAACCCACTGACAAAGGCTCAGAGAAACTAAAGAAGGAAAGACCAAAACGAGAAGAGGACTCACTTCTGTGCCGAGGACACATACTGAATGCCTTATTAGACTGGCTCTACAACTTCTACAAGGAACTTACATCTCCAAAAGAAATCTGGAAGGCCCTGGAATTCAAATACAAGGTGCAAAAAGCAGGTACGAATAAGTATCTTATTGCAGAATACTTTAACTTCACCATAAACGACCATAAACCCATACTAGAGCAAGTTTATGAACTACAGGTCAATAAAATTCGATCCCTTAACATCATCCTTCCTGAATCTTTCCAAGTGGGAGCAATCATTGCCAAACTTCCACCCTCTTGGAAGGATTACAAGAAGAAGCTTCTACACAAGGCTGAAGAGCTTACCTTGGAGCAAATTCAGCAACACCTTCGTATTGAAGAAGAGTCTCGGTTTAGAGACAGTAGGGATAAGTCCCTGGCCGGTATGCTGAACTCTAAGGTTAATTTTGTGGAAAACGGATCGAAGAAGACTAACCCTGCATTACAAGTAAAGAAGAAGGATGGGAACTTCAAGAA
>NW_010729214.1:1384425-1398225 GCF_000365185.1 Nelumbo nucifera | reverse complement strand
GGACAGTCCGAGAATTCATCTGAGTGGGTGATCATAGTGACAAGATCAGCCCCTTTGTCGGACAAAGGTAATGATCGGGGATGCACTCTCTCTGGTGGAAACCAAAGCTGTCGGCAGCCGATTTCAATCATTGAAATTTGTTTTTGCAAAATATATTTATATAAAGAAATACATATATATTATAGTTTCAAAATGTTTGCAAAAGGTTTTAATTCCCAGGATCCATGTGAGTAGAGAGTGCAGCACTATTCCTTGGAGCCGAGGGAGAGGTCATCTCTTGTCGGGCAGTGTTTGATCATTATGGGCTGAGAGATTAAGTGTAAGACCATTGAGGGTAATGCCTGATGGGCTAATCTTGCATCTGCACACAGTCCTTGGGTTTTTATAAGGTGGCTTGGCCCAAGGATCACTTAGTGTAAGTGTTGGGCCCATTAAGAGCTCATGGTGATGGGCTCAGGGGTTCACTGCCCATAACAGTGAATTCGGCCAGGCCTTGTAACAGAGGCTAGGCTGAACCCATGTGGCTGATGTGTAGATCAATGTTTGGGTTCCACACCATATAAGGAAACCCAACTGGGTAGCAGTCTAGAAGGTTAGTGAGCACTTGGACTTATTGGGCCTAAAGCCCATTTTGAACTGGTCTAATTTATTAGTTAAAGAGGGGCGGATCTGGGATTTGGATCAGCAGATAGGATAAGGGATTATCCTTATCCACTCAGAGAGTCCAGATCCAAATAAGGATTTGGATCAGGAAGCTCTTAATGAGATTATGAGGGCTGATCTAATCTACAGATAAGATAAGGGCTTATCCTTATCACTTAAAGAGAGTCCATATTCAAATAAGGATTTGAATCAGGAAACTCCTAATAGGATTAGGAGCTGATCTCTTTAAGGCTATAAAAGGAGGAGGGGGGTGGACCATTCAATACAACATCTCATTACAACAGATCTCAGATCACAAAAAGAGAGAAGACAACTACAGTAAGACTACGCCATCTTCTGCTCTTGTGCCCTCCTCCTGTTGCCGCCATTGCCAGTTCGATCTCCACTGTAGGAGCGATCAAGAAGTGTTCTTGATATAAGTTTTTGGAGAAAAACTGATTTGAAGTCGTGCTCACATACCCTCCATCGAATTCTTGCTGAAGGATTCGGTTCTTGTGAAGAACCTGCTGATTCTGCTCCACTCTACGCTATGTCATCTTCAGTGGGAGCAATCTTTGGAGTTTTCCTTGGATGTGAACACCTTCGTTGGGAGTTACTGCTACTCCGTATCAGGTACATCCCTCTCCTACCTTTTGGTTTCAGATCTGGTTTGGTTCTTAGTTCAAGATTGATCCTTGAAAATGCAGATTTTCTAAAACAGGGAATGTAATTCCCACATGGGAGAGAGAGAAATTTTTGAAATTTCGCCCTACCTACCTGCAGGGTTCGGCTATCCATATGATGGATCTCTCATCCCTTCAATTACATCCGTAGATATGGACCTAACCTCCAGTATTTTGTGTATGAAGTGACCTTTCTCATATTTGAATCCATGTTATCATACTTGTCAGGCCATAATTATTGACATTAGTTAATAACCTCTTGAAGTGGATTTATTAAAATCTTCTTCAACTAAGAATAAGAAAGGAGTCTGAAACTGGAAGCATCCTAAGACCACTATGATCCAAATTACAAGGTTGTGAATTGTTTAAGTTAAAACCTCAAATATTTCAATATTGAGACTCATTAGAGTAATAGAATATTAAAGAGTTGCTGAAATTTAATTTTATTTACAAGTTGAAACTATGGGCTATGAGTGCATTGTTACTGTTTTAAATAAAAAGTTTGGGTCATGTCTTTTCTCTTTTTACAAGTTACCGAGGAGTTACCGTGGGAGCTGTTTGTCCAAGCAAGCAGGTCCCATTGGTAGGTTCCAGCTTTCCATTATTATAATGTCCACTTGTTTTAGAGATTGTATGTAACATGATGAACACATGGAGATATACTATTGTGTTGACGTTCTCATTAAAAGAATTTTTCCTTATTTACTGAGATCTTGCATTTTCCAACCCCGAATAAATCCTTCCATTGTTCCAGGTTTACAACATACTGCCCCAAAGATATTTTTAACCCAGCTCCAAACAAAACCAGCTATTGATTTTTTTAGTATTTTTGTTATATATCTATAATCATGGTTTTCAAAATCGGACTGGACCAGAAAAATCGGGAACCGGTCATTCTGTTTTTCCTCAAATCCGTTTTTTTCCTAAAACCGTTGATTTTGGTCAGCAAACTGTTGAACTGGCTGGTTAATTTTTCAATTTTTTTAATTTTTTAATTTTTTTAAATTTTTTTATTTTTTTATCAGAACGGGCCGATACTGCCCCAAACATATTTTTAACCCAGCTCCAAACAAAACCAGCTATTGATTTTTTTAGTATTTTTGTTATATATCTATAATCATGGTTTTCAAAATCGGACTGGACTGGAAAAATTGGGAACCGGTCATTCTGTTTTTCCTCAAACCCATTTTTTCCCTAAAACCGTTGATTTTGGTCAGCAAACCGTTGAATTGGCTGGTTAATTTTTTTAAATTTTTTTTATTTTTTTATCAGAATAGGTTCGGGTTGAATGGTCAGACCACTCGAACCAATAACCAGATCTCTGACCAATTCGATCACCGATTCGGTTTTAAAAACCATGTCTATAATCATATTAAAGGAAAAGAAAAACAATCTGGTGTTTATAGTTGCAAACCAAACCACATTAACTCCCCTACTAGTCGAGATTTGGATTTAATATAATTAGATTGGATCTGGTCTGAATTTGACTTGATTATAGCTGTAATTTTACCAAAAACCTTGACATCTCTTCACCAGATAACTTTATCTCCTTAAGTGCATTTTAAATTTGTTTGGGTTTTTAGAGAATTAACATGTTTTATTCATGATAATCTTTTATCTTTCTTTTCTCCAGATAATATATGCACACTACACAAGCATCAAAGTAAGTTGATAAAATTGTTTTGTACTAAATACCTTTTCCCAAATTGTTTTGTATTAAGTAGCTATGTAAGCTCACCAAAACACTACCAAGCATATATGCTGAAAAATTGTATAGTCTTAGATTTTTTCACCAACCATAAATTAAGACTTTCCCTTCCCATAAATAAATAAACTGCATTTTTTTTTCAGACAACAAGAACATGCATGACTAAATAAAAGCGTGAACTTACCAGGTAAGGTAATGTATGAAGCCAATGAGTTTGCTTCGTCCTACCCAACCAATAGTTGTTGAATTGTGCTCTATCACCAACTCCAAATTAACATGTTCCCTTCCAATAAATAAATAAGTAATATTTCACATTATAATTGTCGAACAATGAGGTAAATGGATTACATTAAACTTAGGGGAGCAAATGGATCGGATCATAACCTGAATCTGATCTTATTTTGTCGAATTCGGATCACCCCTGTTTGGATTGGATTCATATCACCCCTATTCGGTTTGATATATATTATATGTTTATAAATATAATATAATATATATATGTTATTTATTTATTTATAAATATATTTTATATTATATTTTTATAAATTTGCTATGTTATTTATTTTTTATAAAAACATGTATATATATTTTATTTAAATTGGTATATTTTATTTTTTAATAATTTATTAATTTGAAAAAAAAAATAAGTCAGATTAGATCAGATTCGAAGATCTGACTTACCGGTAGAATTCGAATATATCCTGATTCGAATCCAATCCGATCTGTTTGCATCTCTAATTATAC
Source organism: Nelumbo nucifera (assembly GCF_000365185.1). Next base: position 1,394,448 of record NW_010729214.1, on the reverse strand, counting down.
TGGATTTTTTATTAAAAAGAAAAAGAAAAACATGTGAACTTACCAAGTAATGCATGAAGCCAATGGGTTTGCTTCGTCCTACCCAACCAAGAATCGTTGCACTGTATCCTAACAATGTTAATGGCGCTTAATTATTGTTAACCCACCGAGTAATGGTTGAAGCCAAGTCAATGGGTTTGAATCGTCCTTTCCAACGGACATTGCTCGTCTTCTTACTGTCATCAAACCCAAATCAGTGAACACTTAGCACTTCATCTCTCCCAAATGTCGAAAAAATGCAAAGATTTTTCTTTTGGTCCAATTTAGATCTTCTGCTATACTCTAGTGTTTGGGGGAATAACAAACGGCAACTGACAGGGCGTGTGAGGGGCGTTTTCAAAAGGGCAATCCTAGAAATATAAAATTAGGATGTCTTGAGGATTTTAGCCATTTTAAGAGGATAATCCTGGAAATTTGAAATCAAAGTGTTTGAAGATTCATCCATTTCTCATTTTTATAAATGGGTAAGATATTTATAGTGACAAGGAAACTAGAGATGGCAATTTTCCTCATCCTCAATGGGTATTCAACTTCCTGACCCAATGAATCAGGGATGGGGATTTGATGGTGTGCGATCTAGATACTCCTACCTGGAAGATGATCCGAACTCCAGTTGCGTGGCGAGTTGGACCAAGCTGCAAAATAATAGATTAGAGAACCCAGGGTAGGTAACCCGGCGAGGTCACTCCGATGCTTAAATCAGTTCTATACTATGGATGCGAGCTGAATACTTGAATGCTTGAATGCTAGTGATTAAATAATCACGTGTACCTTTGCCTTGGGGTTTGATGTCATTATATAGTGGAGTAGTCATGGGCCTTATGAAAGAGCTACTGGATCTCCGGGCTGTGCGGATAAGATCCATTCCGTTTTCAAAGGAGAGCATTGCATTAGTTGATAAGGTTTATCGTTTTCCGCTGATTCAGGCGAAGCTAGGATGAGTCTCGTCGTGATCTCGAGAAATTCGGGGTCCGTTGGGGAGGCTTTTGGAGTCGATTACGTGGTATTTTGGTTTTTTTAGCTCCGAACTGGTACTTCAGTTCTTTAATCCCGAACTGGATTGGGTGTTGAGGTGTCTCTACGCCGAGGTGGTTTTTGGGCCGAGGTGACTGAATACCCGAGCTCCGAATGTTGCGAACTAGGCTCGTTTGGCTGAGTTGTCACCCCTCGAGCAGATTGCGTCTACGTGACCCCTTCTTACTAGGTCGTGCCAAATCACCCTTCATCAATTGCCCCCACTCCTCGTGTCAGGGGTCCTAACCCGATGCAGGGAGTTCATGACGAGTCCAAGTGGATTTGGCACGGAGTCTAGGCGACTTGGAGGGCGAACTATTGGTCGGACCTGTTCAATCATCTAGCTCAACCATGAAATGACCCAGATCGCGTCTCGGTCACGTGCGGACGCCACACTATTTATAAATTTCGCGGACGCCAAAGGGCGTGGTCAACCGATTTTGTCCTCGAGTAGCGTGCAACCGGTTTTCATGGGAGCTGTTGGATCGCACAGATCTCAACCATCAATTGCTGGATGTGGAGGACTATAAATGGGGGGGCGAAGGGCCCATTATCCTCGCCATAAATCATGTAACTGAGCTTTCTTGAGGTCGCGTCAGAGTCCTTCAGCTCGCCATTCTCTCCCTTGTGTCCGAGGTCGTTATCGCCTTCTTTGGTGAGTTCGTCTTCTTTCACTAGTTGTTCCCTTTTCCTTTTCTTGTCCAATATGTCTAGTGCTATCATAGATAGGTTACTTAGTGATTCTAGCGAACCCGGGGGTGCCGAGGCGCGGTCCTCAACTCCTGTCGGTGAGGCTAGCTCTTCGCTAGAGACCTCCTCTTTAAACCTTTTAGGAGAAATGCCTTTACCTGACATCGGGCCATCTCGGCTTGAGGGACCCAAACCTCAGGTAGAGTGGTCGACCTTCGAAGAGGGGGTCTCGTCTTCTACTCAAGGTCAGGATCTAGACAACTTTGGCCCTTCCACGATGACCCTGGACAGGTTGTTGTCCTTGATAACTCGTTACCATCTCCTTGACACTCTTGTCTTCAGCATTCCTTTGGGTCAGTACCCTTGGGTTCACAACCATTACAAACTCGCGGTTTTTTAGGAGCAGCTCGTAGTTGGGCTGCGCTTCCCGCTCCACCCCTTCATCATAGAAATCATTAAGTTTTTTAACGTCACTATTGATCAGCTACACACGAACTCCATCCGTACCATTGTTGGTACGATCTCACTCTTCAACAAGTATAACCGACCTCTTACCCTAGACATCTTTAGCTCAACTTGTTCCGTTAAGAAGAATTCTTCTTGCCTGCACGGGGACACTCGGCAGAGCTACTATATCTTACCTCGCCCCGGGTTCAAGGTCCTGTTCGGTAACCCGAACAAGGTATTGGCCTGGAGGAGGACGTAGTTCTTTGTTCAGAACCCTAAATGATGGCCATTCCCGACTCACTGGCAAGTGGCCATTAAGGACGGACATCCTTTCTTAGAGGGACTTCGGCCTTGAGATGAAAGATTTCCTGGCCAAGGAGAAGCTTGTACGAGCTGGGCTGAGTCCTCTTGGTAGGCATCCACCTCGGCACACACATTACTTCTCTTTTTTCCTTTTTGCGCTTACTTCAATTCGCAACTAACATTTTTTTCTTCTCTTTTGCAAAAGCTATGATGGGTGTCGACGCCGCTAACCTTTTAAAGAGTGTTTAGAAGGGGAAGAAGAGAAAGGCCTCGAAGAGGTCCTGTCGAGAGGAGGCCACCTCTTCGGTTCTTATCGAGGAGGTGATTGAGAGTCATTACGCCTATGCCGAGGAGGCGACTAGGACTTATCTACCTATGACGAAGAGGGACTAGGACTTGTCTGCCTATGCTGAAGAGGTGACTAAGACTTATTGTAGTGCCGAAGTCTTTTTGTCAGCTCGGCACTGTAGCCCTTAGGCTTCTGGGAGTGACTCACAGTCCTCTCTCCAATCGGTTATCTTTTTTGACTAGTTCGGTGGTCATATAGACTTGGGAAAATTTTGCCTTGGAGTCACGGGCTCATAAGTAGTACCTTCTTAGGTTATCAATGTTCCATGCTCAAGGTACCTGCTTCATTTCCAAAGTCTCGAGCTCATATATGCCTTCCTCGAATACCCGCTTTACACAGTACGGACCTTCCCAATTCAGTCTGAGCTTACTTACGCCGGGCTCAGGTACCATAACTTTTGAAGAACAAAGTCACCGACACGGAACTGTCGTTTTTTGACCTGGGCGTTATAGTACCAAGCTACTCTCTACTGGTAGGCCGCGGTCCGAATGCAGGCCAGGTCTCGCACCTCCTTTACCAGGTCTAGGTTGGCACGAAGCTCGTCATCGTTTGTTTCCTCATCATAAGCCTCCAATCGTAATGTGGGTACCTCGATTTCTATCGGGATCACCGCCTCTGTGCGGTCTAGGTTGGCACGGAGTTTGTCATCATTTGTTTCCTCATCATAAGCCTCCAATCGTAATGTGAGTACCTCGATCTCTATCGGGATCACAACCTCTGTGCCATACATGAGGTTGAAGGGGGTCTCACCCGTCGTAGCCTTGATAGTAGTTTGGTAGGCCCAAAGGACACTGGGTAGTTCGTCCACCCACAATCCCTTGCTAAGCGAGCTTTCAATCCGTGAAGTATCACCCTATTAGTTACTTCTGCTTGTCCGTTCGCTTAGGGGTGTGCCACCGAGGTAAAGTTTTGTTGAATCCCCATCTCGACACACTAGTTTTGAAACTTAACATCTTCGAACTGCTTCCCATTATCGGATATCAGCACCTGGGGTAGTCCGAAGCGGCATACTATGCTTTTCTAGAAGAAATTCAGTATGCTATGGGTTGTGATCATTACCAGGGGTTCGACTTCCACCCACTTTGTAAAATAATCTACTGCTACAACCAATAACCTCCTTTGCCCTGTTGCTAGCGGGAAAGGACCAAGGATGTCAATTCTCTACTGTGCGAAGGGCCACGGGCTGGTAAGGTATTTCAAAACCAGCAGCAGGTTGGTGGTGGATGTTGGCATGCCTCTAACACTTGTCACACTTTTTGACGACCTCAAATGCATCTGCCTTCATTGTGGACCAATAATAGCCTAGCCTTAACACTTTTTGTGTGAGGGCTGTGCCCCCCAAGTGTTCACCACACAAGCCTTAATGGGTGTCATGAAGTACGTACTCAGCTTCTGAGGGTCGCAGGCAACACAGATAAGGGAGCGTGAAGGATCTTCTATACAACTATCCGTCTATGATAATTTACTTGGCTAATTGACGCTCTACCCTCCGAGGCACATTGCATTCTGCAGGTAGGGTCCTGTGGAGCAGATAACCAGCAAGTGGGTCGATCCAGCACGATTCCACTTGTGACACGAGAGTGACCTCTTCTCCCCCCTGAGAATGCTAGGTTGAGGTAAGTCCTCTATGTACACAGTTCGCATAGTGTTTGTGCTCATGCTCACTAGACGTGACAATGCATCGGCCTCAGCATTCTTGGACCTCAGAATTTGCCTGACAAAGCAAGAGATTAAGCTATGCAGGATCTCTCTGACTTTGGCCAAGTAAGCTACCATAGTTGGGTCACGGGCTTTGTACTCGTCAGTGACTTGGTTGACCACTAGTTATAAGTTGTTGCATACGATGAGGTGCTTTGCTTTCATTTCCCTTGCTAAGGTTAGCCCAGCGATCAACGCTTCATATTCTGCTTCATTGTTCGATGTCTCAAATCTGAACCGAAGAACGTACTCTAGCTTCACCTCGCTTGGGCCATACAATATCAGTCCTGCACCGCTTCCCTACTGGTTGGATGAGCCATCGACGTGGAGGATTCATGGGTCCTCGTCCCAGGTCGGTTCCACTCTGACTAGGGCTAGTGTCGTACTGGTTGATGCTCCCGTCATGTGAAAGAGCTCGGTCAACTCGGGGGTTGTTGCGCCGAACGTGCACTCTACTACGAAGTCTGCCAAGACCTGGGCTTTGATTGCTGATCGTGGCTCATACTAGATATCATATTCGCTCAGCTCGATGATGGACTACTTCATTAATCTTCTGGATACCTCAGGCTTGAGCAGAATCTGCCTCAGGGGTTTGTTGGTGAGAACAACGATAGTGTGGGCCTAGAAGTATGGGCAAAGTTTCTACGCTGCTATGACCAACGCATATGCTAGTTTCTCGATCTCCGGATATCTAGTCTCTGCATCCTACAAAACTTTACTAACATAGTAGATGGGTCATTGAACCCGATCCACTTCTTTGATTAGTACTAAACTAACCACTTCGTCACTCGCAAAGAGGTATAGCTTTAACACGTCCCCTTCTTCGGGTTGAGTTAAAACTAGGGTGGAACTTAAGTACCTTTTCAGGTCGTCAAAAGCAAGTTGGCACTCTTCAGTCCATTCGAAGTTCTTGCTCTTTTCTATAGCTTTAAAAAAGGGTAGGCACTGGTCTGCCAATTTAGACATGAAGCGGCTCAGGGCGGCTATCCGGCCAGTCAGCCTCTAGACTTCTTTTATTTTTCAGGGTGGTCTCATATCTAGGATCACCTTTATTTTGTCTATGCTAGCCTCGATGTCACGTCGGTTGACTATATAGCCTAAGAATTTACCCAAAGTGACTCCAAAGACGCACTTATCCAGATTTAATTTCATGTTATATCTTCATAAAATTTGAAAAGCATCTTTTAAATCATTCAATAAAGAATTTGAAAATTGGGTCTTCACAACCATGTCATCAACATAACATTCTACTTTATTGCCGATCAACGGCTCAAAAACTTTGTTTACAAGGCGCTAGAATGTTGCCCCAGCATTTTTCAATCCGAAGGGCATGACCTTGTAACAATATAACTCGAGCTCAGTTATGAAAGCGGTCTTGTCTTCATCAGCGGGATCCATCCTAATCTGGTTGTAACCGGAATAGGCGTCCAGAAAGCTCAGCAACTCATGCCCTGAGATTGCATCCACTAGGCAGTCGATTTTGGACAACGGGAAGCAGTCTTTAGGGCAGGCTCTGTTCTGGTCGGTGTAGTCGACGCACATGCGCCACTTGCCATTGGCCTTTTTCACTAGAACTGGGTTGGCCACCCAGCTCGGGTAATGGACTTCCCTAATGAAGTCTGCCATGAGGAGCTTCCCGACTTCTTCATCAACTACCCTCCAACGTTCTGGGGCGAGGTTGCATTTTTTATCTTACTGGCCTGACTAAAGGGTCGGTATTAAGTTTGTGAGTTATAATTTTTGGATCAATCCCGAGCATCTTTACCGCAAACCAAGCAAAAATATCTAAATTTTCAAGTAAGAAACTTACTAGCTAGGTTCGAAGTGGTTCACTGATCGAGGCACCGATCTGAAGAATTTTGACTGGTTTGACGGTAGAGACTGGTATGTGGACCGTTTCTTCTTTCAAGGAAGCTCGCTCATCGGTATACTCCACCGGTTGCTCAAGCTCGACGTCCTCTGCCAGTTTTGCTTTTCCTTTCAAAGCAGCCATATAGCACTTGAGGGATTCGAACTGGTCACCTCGACGACTCCCACCTAGTAATCAATTGGGAATTTCATTGCTAAGTAGTAAGTGGACATTATTGCACGTAAAACGTGCGTGATAAGCCGACCTACTATCGCGTTGTAGGGGGAGGGAGTTGTGACTACCAAGAACGTGTGCTCAAATCGCACAATGTTTGGCCACGTGCCGGCTTCCACGGGTACTGTAATTCAACCAAGAGGTCTAACCACCTCGCCACTAAACCCTATCAAAGGCGTATCTACTGGTTTTAGGTCGCTCTACTGTAGTTGTAATTTGCCAAAGGTCTCCTTGAAGAGTATGTCTAGTGAGATGCTTAAGTCTATTAACATGTGTTTCACCTCAAAGTCGTTGATCCATAACTTTACTACTAAAGCATCATCATAAGGGTACTGGATCCCGCGTGCATCGTCCTCTGTGAAGTAGATCAGTTCTTTGAGCCGAGGTCGCTTTGGCGGGTTTTTGTCTTCGTCCTCCAATTTGCGGACCGAGGTCTTCCCAGCTACCGATGTACATCCAACAATGATGGACCCACCGGTGATCATATTGATCACCCCATGGGTTGGTCTTTTCCCTGACAGCTGTCGAGGTGGTTGCTCATTTTGCTTGCTAGCCTCGGGGCCATTCCTTCTCTGGTCCCCCTGTCGATCTGCCTTTCGGTCTGCTTGCCCCCTCTCTTCTCGCAATATGTAATTCTTCAGGTACCCGCGGCGGATGAGTTCCTTGATCTCGTCGCGGAGATTCCTGCAATTCTCCGTATTGTGTCCATGATCTCGGGGGAAATGACAGTACACATTCGGGTTTCTTGTTGTCGGGTCTCCCCTTAACATGGGAAGCCATTTGATGAAGGAGGAATCCTTAATAGCCATTAAGATCTCTCCTCGCTTAGCACTCAAAGGCGTGTAGCTTGTTCTCTACATGAGCGGGATCCTAGAGCGCCAACCTGGCTTGTGCCCGTGCGAAGGGGACTGGCTTCTTGACTTGCTTCTTCCCCTGCTCGGGGACTTGCTCTTCTTTCTTTTCTGCCCACCATTGCTCGTCCCTTCATTCTCTCTCTTCCTCTTTTCCAGTGGTGGATTGTCAATCTTTTGTTTGATCTCCTCCTCGGTACCGATGAACTGATCTGCCAACTTAAGGAACTCAGTGATATCTTTCGGTTTGTTAGCTACCACGTGCCACTTGAACTCCTTATGGGTGATTCCTTTCTTTACCGCAGTGAGTCGCACCGCTGGATCGAGGTCCAGTATCTATAAGCAAGTATTGTTGAAACATTTTATGTAGCTTCTGATTGATTCTCCTTCCCTCTGAACCACGTTCTGAAGGCTTTCTTGCAACTTCGGACACTTCTTGCCGGTAATGAAATGCGTAGTAAACAGGTTGGCAAATTGGGACCAGCTTTTGAGGGATCCTGGTGCGAGGTTCCGATACCAAGTTCAGACTACCCCCCTAAACGTAGTGGAGAACGCCATACACATGCAGGATTTGTCATCCCCAGCTAGGTGCATCTGAGACTGAAAGGAATCCACATGATCGTTGGGGTCAAACGACCCGTCATACTTATCTAACAGGAAAACCATGAAGTCTTTCGGCATCAGAGTTGCTAGGAGCTCGGGAGACAGAGGAGATAACCGACAAAGCAATGGAGGCGCAGTTTTCGTTGCTACCAAGCTCACTTCTTCCTTTTCTTTAGCTTGCTCTACTTGCTAGCTTGACTTCACTGGAAGACTGTTTCTTGCCGAGGAGCGACGTGTCTTGTGACGTCGCCGCTGCGGCTTCTTCACCGGCTCAGCGTTGGTGCTGCTAATTTCGGTCTGATCTGGTATCTCGGCATCACTACAGACATTATCGCGAGATGGATCCTGGTTCCTTCTTGTCGGGTTCTCTTGGTTGTGGAGTTCGCACCGGCTATCACGAGGGACGGAGAGGTCCTGCCTCAAGTTCGCACCTCGAACTTCGGGCTAGTTGTTATCTCCTCGTGAGCCATTATTTTCCTGTTGGGAGTGTCGAGCCGGATTAGCCCTGTTAAGCCTTTTTCTAAAATTTCCTTACGAGACTGGAGGAGTGTGCTGACCATCTCTCCTCCCATGGGGTGAAACCTAACCCCTGGGAGGAACCAACACCTACGAGGTCCCCTCACCCCGATGGGGGGATCAGTTGACGTTTTGGCTAGTTCCAGGCCAATTCGGCTTCTGGCCCTGATGCAACCCTGGGTGCCGGGGTGGAATTGGCTGTTGGTTTAGCTACAATGATGGGAACTACTGTTGATACTACTGGTACAGATAGTACTGTTGGACTTGCTGCATCTGGATCTATATTGTCTGGACACACTGAACGAGGTCATGGAATTGGGAGTGCCTGATTCCATGAGGAACCATAGATGGCTCGGAGAAAGTTACGCCCACTAGGGCAAGTGGGACGCTCACTTGCGTAGTGCCTTGCGGTACGAACAATGATGGGACTCCTGAAGTTGTAAGAGGAATAGTAAACTAGCCAATGCATACCATAGGACCTTGGGGGAAGGTTGATTGCTGATCTTGCCCCCCGATGACGTTCATCTTGATTCTTTTTCTGGTGTTGCCAGAAGAATCCATTGGGATAAATCAAAGCTAAAACTGCAACTAAAATTGGGATGACCTTTCGATCGAATTCCCACAGACGATGCCAATTGATGGTGTGCGATCTAGACACTCCTATCTGGAAGATGATCCGAACTCCAGTTGTGCGGCGAGTTGGACCAAGCTACAAAATAATAGATCAGAGAACCCGGGGGTGGCTAACCTGACGAGGTCACTCCGATGCTTAAGTCAGTTCTATACTGTGGATGCGAGCTGAATACTTGAATGCTTGAATGCTAGTGAGTTAATAATCACACATACCTTTGCCTTGGGGTTTGATGTCCTTATATAGTGGAGTAGTCGTGGGCCTTACGAAAGAGCTCTGGGATCTCTGCGCTGTGCGGATAAGATCTGTTCCATTTTTTAAGGAGAGCAATGCATTAGTTGATAAGGTTTATCGTTTTCCGCCAATTCAGGCGGAGCTAGGATGAGTCTCGTCGTGATCCCGAGAAATTTGAGGTCCGTTGGGGAGGCCTTTGGAGTCGATTACATGGTGTTTCGGTTTTTTAGCTTCGAACTGGTACTTCAGTTCTTTAGTCCCGAACTGGATTGGGTGTTGAGGTGTCTCTACGCCAAGGTGGTTTTTAGGCCGAGATGACTGAATACCCGAGCTCCGAATGTTGTGAACTGGGTTCGTTTGGCTGAGTTGTCACCCCTCGAGCAGATCGCGTCTACATGACCCCTTCTTACTAGGTCGTGCCAAATCACCCTTCATTAGGATTGTTTTGGCAGAGCGGGAACAGGGAGGGGAATTAATAGGGTTAGGATCAAGGATGGGAAATGAGGTCCCTTCCCCACCTCGATCTGACCCCGATTATATATATTAAATATATGTGTATATATAT